>CM024615.1:37894546-38197046 GCA_014182575.1 Eucalyptus decipiens
AAAAAAAGTTGATTCTTGTTCCGGGAATGAATTTGAGAATCAAAATCAAGCACTTTTTTTTTCCTTCTCTTCGGCCATCTCGCGACCTCCGTCACCACCGCCGCGCCGCCGCCGTCACCACGCCGTCCGCCACCCGTTGCCGCGGGTCCATCGCCGCGCCGTCCGCCGCCAGCTCACGTCGATCCACCGACGCCGCCGACCGTTGGCCGCCGTGCCGGGCGAGATCGCCGAGGCTCGCGCATCCCGTGACGAGGTCCGGCAAGCTCGCCGAGGCAAGCCCGATGCCCCACCGTGAGGCTCGGCCTCCCGGATCCGGCGAGGCCGAGCCTCACGGTGGCCGGGCGGGCCTCGCCTAGCCCCGGCGAGCCCCGCTCGCCGGGGAAAGGCAAAGGCCGGGCAAGCCCCCGACGCCCCAGCGGGTGGGCCGGGCGAGGCTCGCCCCGGCCGCGGTGGCTCCGCAGCTCACCTGGGCCCAGGCGAGGCGCCCACGGCGGGCTCGGCCTCGCCAGATCGGCGAGGTCGAGCTCGCCAACCGCCGATGCGAGGCTGGGCGATGAGGGCCGGCGACGCTGGGTGAGGATCGGCGACCGGCCAAACAAGGAAGAAGAAGATGAGAAGAAGGAAAAAAAGAAAAGAAAAAAGGAAAAAAAAAGAAAAGGAAAAAAAGTAAAAAAATTATTTAAAAATTAAAAGAAATTGATTTGGAAAACAGAATGAGCACGGTACCAAACGCATTTATTCGAGGAATCAGAAATTTTGGATAGTTACCAAGCGGCTTAAAATGCTTAGAATCGGCCGGAACAAAATAAAAAGAATCGCCCGATCGTAATCTAGTCCCGGAAATGCATCGTTACAAACGCGCCCCTTAAGTGCACCTCGGCCAAAATCCCACCAGCTGGTTGATGCTAAGCGATTTTTCCGGTGAGTTGGATGCAAAACAACGTCGTTTTGCAGACGCCATTTAATGTTGAAACGCAAAAACGACGTCGTTTTGATTCGATGTGTAAATAATTAATATAAAAAATTAATTAAATTAAATTTAAACTTAATTTTATATAAAATATTCTAAAAAATAAAAACTTAAAATTAAAAAAAAAATTTTAAATAAAAAATTTAAATTAAAAAAATAAAAATTTGAAAATTTAAATTAAAAACTTTAAATTTAAAAATTTAAAATTTAAAAACGAAAAATTTTAAAAACTTAAAATGTAAAAACTTAAAATTTAAAAACTTAAAATTAAAACTTAATTTAAAAATTTTAAAACTTCCATATTTAAATTTTTAGTTTTTTTAAATTTAAAGTTTTTTAAATTTAAAGTTTTTAAATTTTAATTTTTTTTTTTTAAATTTTAATTTTTTTAAATTTTAGGTTTTTAAATTTTAGGTTTTTTAAATTTTAAGTGTTTTACATTTTAAGTTTTTTAAATTTTAAGTTTTTGAAATTTTAATTTTTTGAAAATTTTTTTGGTCAAGATTTCTTTGAAATTTTAAGTTTTTTAAAATTAAGTTCTTTGAAATTAAGTTTTTTAATTTTAGGTTTTTTTATTTTTTAGAATATTTTATATAAAATTAAGTTTAAATTTAATTTAATTAATTTTTATATTAATTATTATACATTAGACACAAAATGACGTTGTTTTTGTATTTTTCGCCATGTCAGTACGCAAAATGACGCCGTTTACATGCAACCCGCGTAAAATTGTCACGTCGCCATTCTGACCGGATTTTGGTTGAGCTGCACTTAAGTCTTCCACTTTACCGAAACCGGCACTGACTTCGTACCTTTATAAAGTTATAGGCAAGATCTCTGGAGTGTCTCCTCCCGCGCTTATGGCAGACATTCGGCTGTTTCTTGCCCAATAAAATTCTATTTTTTATTGTGTTTGTGCTTAATTTCATCGAGTGTATTCTCTTTTATGAGAAAAAATGAAAGGACAGGAAGACAAAAAGGATCCCACCACGTCTTTCATGGGATGTACTTCTTTTGACTATGGTCTAACTCCTTTTGATTGTGTTTATAAGAAACGGGGGGTCGACCGTCCCCCCGTATTGACGTCAAGCTCAGACAAACTTTCCGAGGAGCAATGATCGATGTTGGTTAAATATTCACTGCATTATACAGAGCATCTGCCATATTGGTTTCACTTCTCCTTTACCAATGAAGACTTTGTTTTAAAGATGGGGCCCCGTTCTGCAGCGTTGTGCTGCACAATACGTGTCCAGATGTAAGAAGAAAGCAACCACGATCTTTCCACACTAGCTAGAAATGCATTCATAAGCTGTCCTTCGCAAATGACGTATTTGAGCGAAGTGCAAACGTGGTACGCATGATAATAGAATCCTTGGAAGGGAAGTTTTCATAAGATCATATTTCGGAATTCAACTTGCGGACGTAAGTAAAGATAGGAGGCAAAGAAAATAGTGAAAAAGGGTCGGTTTTGTATTCAGTGGGGTTGATTTTTGCCGTCCTGAAATTATTGCAGTAGATTAAATTAATAAATACTAATGTATCGATGGTGTACTTAGAATGACTAGTTCTAAGGTGGATCGGCTCTAAGATTGGAATCTAGAACTTGCCTTATAGGTCTCCATTCGAAAATCAGACTTGGGAACCTAAACCAATTATACTTGCACTGACGTGGAACTAAACTGGTTGTTGCAGGCCGCTCCCGAGTTCTATCGGAGAACTAGGTTTGTTTTGTTTAGCTTGTGATTAGTAAAGCCTGGTTAGTTGAGTCGTCTGTGTGCCTAATTGAAATTTGAGGTTGTGGGTTCCATTCTCCCTAGTTGCATCTCACTTTTTTCTTTTAAAACAAAGGTGTATAGGTCCGGTTCTACCTACCAAAAAGAAAAAAGTCCAATTTTAAAATGGTTCGACCTGCAACAAGCTTGCTTGGTTGGTTCTTGGATCGAACCGACTGTTCTGACATGGGACCCAAAATGGTTAAAGGCCGGAACCTTAGAACCAGATTGATTCTTCCTGGAACTGGCCTGGAATTGACTAGATATGAGGCCAATTTGGTTTGGTTACTCATTAAATCAACCTAGTTGCTCACATCTAGTTGTATGTAGTTCCAGATTAATGAGGTGACCATAACTGAACTATTTTATAAGGTTCAATATATTTGGAGAGTCTTGGATTAATAGTTGATTGCACTTCAGAAAGAGAACCGCATTGCTCCTTCGTCTATTATCGACATAATTTCATCGACTACCAGAGAGTTTATGGAAAATTTGGCCTCAAATGACATAAGTGATGACTATATTGTAGGTGAAACGACGGACTGAGCCATTGGATAAATTGATGGATTTGTCTCCTCAGTGATATCTGCCGTGGACATGAAATGTCTGACATTATCCCACTTTGGCAACTTATAGGCCACGAATACAAGTGGGAATCGGCCTCTTTTTAGAATGGTACTACCCATTTTCTTTATCATTGTGGAATGGGTGGCCACTACACAATCAGTTGGCAATCCAGATCAGACAGTTTTTTTCCAATCAAATCCACCATCTTCTTTAGTATGGACCCCTACCCAATTTGAAAAGTATTCAAAAATAAATATATAGATGCAAAAGAAATATGAATTGGCTTTAGTTCGCACGCAAACAGTAAATTTCATATTTAACTCATAAAATCTTTCGCTCGAAATGATATTAACATAGATTCAAATTACTACTATGGGTGAAGCCTTTCTTGATGTATATGAATAAGGTGATTCACTGGGTATCCACGAGATTTATTGAGTTGAAGATTTGGATACTTGCAATGAGAAAAGGTTATGAGTATGTGCTTATTCTGTCACACCCTAATCCTCGGGCACGCACCCATCCCTCACCTAGGTCGATTAATAGCGACATCTCAGGTAGCATCGCCAACTTATTCATTTTTAATACGCATGCGGAAGCATAATAAAATCCCCAGACAATAAAACAATGGAATAAGAAAGCGGGGCTATATTTTTCGAACCTGGAAAACCACAACCACGCCTTTATACAAAGCAAACCTCATAGTATATATTACAATACATTAACAAAGTCGATCTATCACACATGGGTTCATGACTCGGGGTTTGCAAAATAGGGTGGGGTCTCAATCTTTGTCGGGGTCATACTGATCATCCTCCTACTAATCTTGTGTTCTTCTTCGAGTCCTCTTGGTTCCTCCCCCGGGTTCTCCTCTCGGGTACTCATTTGGGTACTCCTCAACGATCTCTCCTTCTTCCATGCTCCATGGAGTCCACTTCCGACGTTTGGAGAGTCGGGATCATCACCCAACTTGGGATCTTTTCACATCAATCACCGATCCACCCCTAGGATCCGTATGCCCTTCCCAAGCGCAACTCCAAAATGTACCGAGGTACATTAGACTCCGACACGGACCCTCCTTCACTTTCGTCATGATAGTAATGATACTATGACCGATACCTATGAGGCACCCTCTCTGGTTCCACCCACATGGACCCAAACGGTGGATTTTATCATTACATACTCCAATCCTTCAGGTGAGAGTATCGGAATATGATAACCCACTTCTATGACTTCCTTCGATATACCAAAATGCATAGGAGGAGGGGGAGGTGCTGCTATCTAGGGACCTAAAATGTTGTCCCACAACGGGGTGAGACTACGTTTTAGCAAGTTCTAACCCCTAAGACCCGATTAGTAAGCCAATACACCTTATGGGCTGCCTAAGCACAAGACGAATCAAAAGACTTACCTTAGCCTTAGTTCCACCGCAAGTCAATATCGGCGAATATCACAAATCACATCAATTCATAACATCAGTTCAAATCATTAATTAATCGACCTAATCGATTACATGTCATCTTGACTCTTTCTTAGTTAGCTCATCTCATACTATCTATAAATTCCGCTCATATCAAGACTGTTCACTACTAAGCTGATAAATATATAGTATAGCTTACTTCTGAAATGATCGGGTATATTGCTCTCCGCTAAGTTGCTATATCGGCCTCCTAAAGTGGATAAAATATACCAATAATTTTCAATCTAAGTTGATAAGGTATACTACTCTCTTGCTAAGGTAACATATGGCCCGTAGACTGATATAGTATAAGTGTAATATCTACTAAGCCGACATATCGCCCATAGGTCGATATAGTATATCATCCCATTCATACAACCAATTCCATATTTTTATCATTTTGAATAAAATAGCCACATGTGGGTACATGGTCGGCTTTAGCCAAAATATAATATTTTTACTTTTTAAACATCCCACCAATTTCAACAAACTCATAACATATTTTTGGCACTATAAACCGACGCCCCGGGTAATTTTCTCATTAATTACCAAAATTAATTAATTTAGGAATAAAATCCTAAAATCACGGTTAATTCAATTCAAAGACAATTTAGAGCTCAAATAAATAAATAGACCACACCACAATAACCATCATAAAATTCCGGTTGTAAATTTATCCCACTTAATTTTCGAAAAAATAAATAAATAATTAAATAATCACGAAAAATATTAAATAAATGCAATAAATCCAACTTAGGTCCGTAATACCTAATTAGACGCCAAAACAAACTTGGAAAAATTCCAAGGTTTGTTTAATAAATAATAGCACGAGTCTACTTGCTAATGTCACTATCTAACCACCTAACATGCATCGACAAGGCACTAAATTAATTGCTCTACTCTAATTTATCAACCTAATCACACTTAATTAAATCTAATCAACCCATAAGCATTATTAACATACTAAGCGAGGATTAGTGAGTTCAACTCACTTGTTTATCGAACCGTTCGGTTCAATTGACGGAATGCGACGGGGACCGACTTTCTCCAAAGCGGGCCAAACTTTCACGCCAAAACCACCTCAAAATGGGCCAACAAGCCGGAAACCCCTCTCGTTCCGATATGGAAATGGCTAAAACAGAGAGCAACAAGCTCGATTAAAGGCGAAAATGGATCAAGAAAGGTTGCAAAGGCTAAAGCCGGCCTCGTGAGCACTCACCGTGTCGGCGATAGCTCACGGCGACTTGAGTTGCTCGATGACCCTCGTGGACGCGAGACAAGGATGGAATGGCGAGCCGGGCTCGACAAGGTGGAGGGGCACGCCAGTGGTGGCGGGTGTGCGTGAGGGCAAGGACAAGGACCTGCGGTGGCGTGCAACGGACGGGGCTGCTCTAGTGGCTTCCTTGGTTGTCGGTGGTCTTCGAACAACAAGAATAAGGGGAATGAGGGTAGTGGACGGTAGGTGAGGAGGAGAGAGGGAAGATATGAGGGACAAGGGCCCTACCTTGGCCATTTCTTCTCTTCTAATGTCTCCCTTGACCATTCTCCACCAAGCTGTCTTCCTTAGCTGTAATTCAGCCACTTATGCCTATCCTACAATCCTTGAATTGGTCCAAAATGGTTAAGCAAATGGGGGTATATGAATTTCAATAATTTTCCTCTCCAATTGGACTTCAATCCACTTTGAATCCATTCAATTCGGCTTTGATAAATTCAATCGACACCTCTCTGATCAAATTGGTATTTTTCCTCACTAATTGATTCCGCTTGCTTCCCAATGCGCGATCAAAACGGTCCCGCACTTTTTTCCGAACAAAAACGGCTCTGGACAACTTTTTCTCAAAAAGTCTTGGGTTCTGAAAAAATCTTTTAAAACCGAGTCGACGCTCATAGAATTTATTGTGATATGACAACCTTCAATTTTTGAAATCGGATTCAAATTCACGATTACCAGTTAATTTTACTCGACGCGTTTAGCGTGACCTAGGCTACTTAGATAGTTTTCAGAAATTTTAAGACAAATGACTCATGGTCGATTTTCTTTCAAGCCGCAATGAACCCACTTGACACATTGGCGACTCTCGGTTGTCGTGAAAATCTCGAGGATTCAAATACGAACTGAGTATCAAAATGATAGAAAAATCAAAGCAGTCTGCCGACGAGAATGGTTAAGCAAAATGGTTAAGCAAAAGGTGGTATATGAATTTCAATAATTTTCCTCTCCAATTGGACTTCAATCCACTTTGAATCCATTCCAAAATGGTTACAAAGGGGGTATATGAATTTCAATAGTTTTCTCTCCAATTGGACTTCAATCCACTTTGAATCCATTCCAAAATGGTTAAGCAAATGGGGTATATGAATTTCAATAGTTTCCTCTCCATTTGACTTCAATCCACTTTGAATCCATTCAATCGGCTTTGATAAATTCAATCGACACCTCTCTCGATCAAATTGGTATTTTTCCTCACCAATTAATTCCGCTTGCTTCCCAATTGCGCGATCAAAATGGTCCAAGACTTTTTCTGAACAAAAACGGCTCTAGGATGACTTTTTCTCAAAAAGTCTCGGGTTACAGATAAATCTTTTGAAACTGAGTCGACGCTCATAGAATTTATTGTGATGACAGAACCTTCAATTTCGAAATCGAATTCAAATTCATGATTACCGCTAATTTTACTGTGCGCGTTTAGCGTAACGTAGGCTACCGGGTAGTTTTCAGAAATTTTTACTACAAATGACTCATGGTTGATTTTCTTCAAGCCACAATGAACCCACTTGACACATTGGCGACTTCGGTTGTCGTGAAAATCTCGAGGATTCAAATACGAACTCGAGTGGTATCAAAATGATAGAAAATCAGCTAACACGGCCGACGAGAATTTTCCAATTTAGGAGTGTCACCCACAATTAACCACACATCTCGCCGATTGACTTATCTCTAATCTTAAATCGATTTTTAATCGTGCCGTAATGACCTCTAGAGATAAGCACGGTTGAGAAGCCGATTCTTAGTCAATTCTCAGTGCATCACATTAAAATTCCTAATGGCTTCCCGATAGTCTAGCTTATCTCAGAAGCGATCAACTCGAGAATAGCCCTATATACGCATCGATGAAATGGCCAATTTATTCAATAGAACGTGATTGAAAACTGATATCACAACTCTTTCCTCTTACAAAAATTTCGTCCTCAAATTTAAAGAATTACAAAACTTAAGCAAAAAGGTGGGGTACAACCGGTCTCATCGATTCTTCAATCTCCCATGTCACTCCTTCAATACCATGGTGTTGCTAGACCACTTTGACCAATGGAATGGTCTTTTTTACACAGACTTGTTCTTTCCGATCCACTATCTGAATCGGACTTTCAACGTATGACACAAGGTCATCCACATTTAATTTTCAAATTAAGCACGTACTTTTTAACATCGACACGTGAAAGATGTCATGCACTTGCGCCAATCTCGATGGCAACGCAAGACAATAAGCTAAGGTCCCAATTCTCTCAAAACGGACCTATGTACATTCGACTCGCTTTCCTTTCTTCCCAAAGCGTGAAGCTCCCTCATTGGTGACACCTTAGAAAACGTTCGACGCTTATCTACGTAGCTTTTCTAACGACTAGCGGTCTTTAATCTGTTTTTGATCACTACCATGGCATCCATTGATTGCTGAATCAATCTCCGGGCCTGTAATTTTTCTCTCTCCAACTTCATCCCAACATACCTGTTTTGCACAATCTACCATACAACGCTTCAAATGGAGCCATTTATATGTTCCGCCGATAACCGTTGTTGTAGGCAATTCTACCAAGTGAAGTTATTCTTCCCAACTTCCTTGAAGTCTAGCACAAGCTCTCGCATGTCCTCGAAGGTTTGAATTGTCCTCTCGCACGGCCATCCGTCTCGAGGATGATATGCCGATCGTACTACAGCTTGGTACCTAAGGCGCTCTATAAGCTCTTCTCAAAGCGGCGGTAAACCTCGGATCTCTATATGAAGTTATCGTAACTAGCACTCCATGTAGGCGAACCACTTGATGCATCTACAGATCTATGTGTCTATCCAAACTGAGGTCCTTTTGAACTGCAATGAAGTGAGCCGATTTCGTTAGTTTGTCGACTACTACCCAAATCGAATCATTTCCTTTCTGACTACTTGGTAGTCCAGTCACAAAATTCATCGTGATATGCTCCCATTTCTACTTTGGAATCTCTAGAGGTTGCGAAGTCCTCTCGGCTTGTAATGTTGAGCTTTCACCTGCTGACATGTCAAACACTTGATGACATGCTTGGTGATATCTGCCTTCATACTAGACTACCAATAGTGTTGACGCAGATTCTAATACATCTTGGTACTGTCAGGATGAATGCTGTAACTATTACGATGCGCTTCTGATAGAATATTCTCTCTAAGCTCCATATCGTCAGGTACAACCAATCGCTCTCGGAACCTTAGCGTTCCATCATCATAAACCCAAAAGTCAGCCTTTCTTTTCTCAGTATTCTCTTAAAGGATCTTTTGCACATCTAGGTTGTTGGTTGGAGTAACTTGATCTTGATTTGGACATTCGGCTCACCCCGAGGGTGGCTATAAGACTTGAAAGGTGGCCCACCTCAAACTTAAATACCGAATCTCGAGCTCTCTCGATTAAGTTCCACTCTTTAATCAAAATATGAGCAACTGAAAACTTTCGACTCAAAGCATTGGCGACCTTGTTCGCATTTCCTGGGTGATATAAAATATCATAGTCATAGTCTTTCATTAATTCCATCCATCGGCGCTGTCTCATGTTTTACTCATTCTGAGATAATAGGTACTTGAGACTTTGATGGTCCGTGAAGATCTAGAGTTTTTCTCCACACAAGTAGTGTCTTCAAATCTTCAAGGTAAAGATAATCGCTGCGAGCTCTAAGTCATGCGATGGATAGTTCTATTCATGAGGCCTCAACTGACGGGAGGCGTATGCAACAACTCGGTCATGTTGCATCAGTACGCAATCCAATCCTCTGAATGACGCATCATTGTAGATCTCGAATCCTTTAGGACCAGATGGAATGGTTAGCACTGGTGCGGTAGTCAGTTTTTCCTTAAGCTCTTGAAAACTACTATCGCACTTGTCTGTTAACACAAATTTCTCTTCTTTATTCAGGAGTCTTGTCAATAGCAACGCTAATGATGAGAATCATTCCATAAACCGTTTGTAATAACCTGCTAAACCCAAAAAACTTCTGATCTCTGTTATTGTAGTTGATCTTGGCCAATTGATCATGACTTCAATCTTGCTCGGGCCCACAGAGATTCCTTCACTTGAAATCACGTGACCTAAGAAAGCAATACGAGTCACAAAAGCTCGCACTTGCTAAACTTGGCATACAGCTGATGGACTCTCAGTGTCTGCAACACTAGTCTCAAATGACTTGCATGCTCTTCATCACTCCTCGAATACACCAGAGTATCATCGATGAACACGATCACGAACTGATCTAGATATTCCTTGAATACTCGGTTCATCAGATCCATAAAAGCAGCAGGAGCATTAGTCAACCCGAATGGCATCACTGTGAACTCATAGTGACCATACCGAGTACGAAATGTTGACTTAGGCACGTCTTCCTTCTTAATTCTCAGCTGATGATATCCCGTCCTCAAGTCAATTTTTGAGAAAATCAACGCTCTTTGCAATTGATCAAACAAGTCGTCGATCCTTGGGAGTGGATACTTGTTCTTGATCGTTACCTGATTGAGTTGTCGATACTCAATGTACAGGTGCAACGAACCATCTTCCTTCTTTACAAATAGAACTGGTGCTCCCTAAGGTGATGCACTGGGATGAATGAATCCCTTATCCAATAGCTCTTGCATCTGCACCTTCAATTCCTTCAACTCAGATAATGACATCCGGTAAGGAGCCTTAGAGATTGGCTTTGTCCTGGTGCTAGCTCAATCATGAACTCAATTTCTCTCTCTCGGTGGCAATCGGCAATTCCTTTGGAAAGACATTTGGAAATTCTTGCATCACGCAATGTTTTCCATTTTAGCTCAACAACTCGTATCCACGATAGTTGCTAGGTAACCTTGACAACCCTCATCTAATGACGAGTTGCCTACTCGCGACGAGATTAGGACAATCGAGGGCCCTCCTTGATTTTTGACAAGCTCAAAGCTCTTACCCTCTAACGAGTCAAACTGAATCGCCTTGCGATAGTGGTCCATTATAACTCGTTGCTTGGTGAGCCAGTTCATGCCAATTATCAAATCAAAGTCATACATGGCTAGAACTAACAAGTCTATTTTCCCCACTCACTCACCAATCGCTAACTTGCAACCAGAATAACCTAAAGTAGCAATAACTTTATCCTTCAATGGTATAGATATGCAAACTGCCAACTCCAACAATATAGGATTTAATCCTAATAACTTAACATACTACTTGGCAATAAAGGAATGAGTTGCTCCTAAGTCAAATAAAGCGTAAAAGCAGGATGGTCATTCAGCGAAACAATACATGTGATCATGTCAAGTACAGCCTCTGCCTGACCTTGTGTGATGGCATACACCGTGCCCTGAACTGGTGGTCTCAGTTGACCTCCTTGCGGCGCGTTTTGAGGCGCATACCCTTTGATTTGTCCCATAGGTGGTGGCGGCGGCAACTACGGTTGTCCTCTTGGTCTTTTGGGACAATCTCTAGCTTTGTGATCCTGCTGTCCACATTCAAAATAGGCGCCCATCCTTCAGGGGCACTGATTCACAGCATGTCGTCTTCCACAAAGGCAACACATCTCGATCCAACTTGGTCTAGACTTGCCAACTCCACCCTTCCTGTTGGGCGAGACCTAGAATCTACTTCTAGGCATGGGCCTCTTTCCCTGGCGATTTCCTTCTCGATGTGAAGTAAACCTCGATCCAGACAAGGTGACTTGCTCAATCAGGCTCCTTTCAAGTAGCTATGCTCAACAATAGATTTCTTGGTAATCGACTAAATCGAATGGCACTAACGGCTGCTTCAACTCTTGTCGAATGCCATTCTTGAACCTTCAAGCTTTCTCTTCAGGGTCTTCAATCAGTCTTGGAGCATACTGAGATAACTTTGCAAATTGGACTCCATATTGGTCAACAGTCATCGACCCTTGACGGAGTCGCAGAAATTATTCTATCTTATGCTCTCTTGTGTTCCTCGAAAAATATTGCTCATTGAATGCCTTGAGGAATGCATCCCACAGCGGGGCCACTCCTTCAGGAAACATTGTCTCTCTGGCGCCTCTCCACTAGGTGTTAGCATTGCCCTACAATTGATATACTACCAAGGTTACCTTCTTTGCCTTAGTGCACATCAGGAGTGCAAAGGCTTTCTTCAAATCTTAGATCCATAGTGAAGCTGCCTTAGGGTCTCCAGTACCCGAAAATATTGGCGGGCTTAGTTTTAAAAACTATTCCACTAGCTTGTGGATCGGTTTTTCTCTCTGCACCTCCATGTTCTCAACCGGAACATTAGCAGGCACGATGGCAGCTTGATTCTAGGCCCACTACCCCATCATTTCTCGCATGGCGTGCAAAGCTTGGGTGATCCCAATGGTTCCTTGATCACCTAGGGCTACAACCCCAGCACCAACAGGACGTGGTGCTATGCCACTTGCGATAGCCTGTGCTGGCACTCAATCTCGGCCTCTTTGGCTACCGACCCTGGTCAGCATCCTACCCCAAGTTATGGCCCTATTGGTCCTCTTGGCAGGAGTTCTTGGCTCCTGACCACTCATGGCTCAGCTTTCTTTACTGAAGCCTGCCTCCAATTCTACACTGAATTAGAAACAGAGTGATCCAAACAACAAGCAAGTCTACCAAACAACTACCCTAGACATGCACCAGCATGAATTTAAATGTCATTCTTACTACTATCCCATGGTCCATCACACCTTATCACTCCAATCCCTAACCATTGCTCTAATACCACTAAACAGGAATGTCACGCCCCGATCCTCGGGTACGCACCCATCCCTCACCTAGGTCGATTAATAGCGATGTCCCAAGACGTATCGCCGACCCATTCATTTTTAATACATATGCAGAAGTATAATAAAATCCATAGACAATAAAACAATGGGATAGGAAAGCAGGGCTATATTTTTTCAAACAGGAAAAACCACAACCACGCTTTTATACAAAGCAAACCTCATAGCATATATTACAATACTATTAACAAAGTCAGATCTATCAACATGGGTTCACGACTCAGGGTTTGCAAAACAGGGTGGGGTCTCAATCTTCATTGAGGTCATACTCTTGATCCTCCTCTAGATCCTTCTCTGACTCCTCTTCAAGTTCTTCTTCCGGGTCCTCTTCCGGTTCCTCTTCCGGGTTCTCCTCTAGGTACTCCTCAACGATCTCTCATTCTTCCATGCTCCAATTGGAGTCCACTGCTGATTGCTTTGGAGAGTCGAGATCATCATCCGACTTGGGATCCTTCGCATCAATCACCGATCCACCCTTAAGATTTGCTGTGCCCTTCCCGAGCGCAACCTCTAAAATGTACCAAGGTACATCAAACTCCGGCACAAGACCCTCCCTTCGCCCGTCATGATAGTGACGATACCATGACCGATACCTATAAGGCACCCTCTCAGGATCACCCACATGGACCCAAACGGTCGATTTTATCATTACATACTCCAATCTTTCAAGGTGAGGGTGTATCGAAATATGATAACCTACTTCTGTGACTTCTTTCGGTATACCAAAATGCACAAGAGGAGATGAAGGTGCTGCTATCTAAGGACCTGAAATGTTGTCCCACAACGGGGTGAGACTATATCTCAGCAAATTCTAATCCCCTAAAACCCGATTAGGAAGCTAATATGCCCTAAGGGCTGCCTAAGCACAAAACGAATCGGATGACTTACCTTGGCTTCAATTCCACCCTACAAGTCAATATCATTTACAGATATCGCAAATCACATTAATTCATAACATCATATCAAATCATTGATCGATGGACCTAATCGATTACATGTCATCTCAATCATTTCTTGGTTGGCTCATCTCATACTATCTATAAAGTCCGCTCATATTAGGATTGCTCACTGCTAAGCTGATAAATAGATAATATAGCTCACTTCTAAGATGATCGGGTATATTGCTCTCTGCTAAGCTGCCATATTGCCCTCCAATTGATATAGTATACTCAACAATGCTCAATCTAAGCTAATAAGGAATATTGCTCTCTACTAAGCTGACATATCGCCCGTAGGCTAATATAGTATACCGGTATACTACTCTCTACTAAGCTGACATATCGTCCATAGGTCGATATAGTATACCATCACAATTATACAACCAATTCCATCTTTTTATCATTTTCAATAAAATAGCCGTGTGTGGGTACACGGTCGACCTTAGCCAAAATATAATAATTTTACTTTTTTAACATTCCACCAGTTTCAACAGCTCATAACATATTTTTGGTGCTGTAAACCAATGCCTTGATAATTTTCCCATTAATTACCAAAATTAATTAATTTATGAATAAAATCCTAAAATAACAATTAATTCAATTCAACACAATTTAGAGCTCAAATAAATAAACAGATTGCACCACAATAACCACATGAAATTTCGTTCGTCGACTATCCTAGCTTAATTTCCTTAAAATAAATAAATAATTAAATAATTACAAAAAATATTAAATATATGCAATAAATCCAACTTAGGCCCGTAATGCCTAATTGGACACTGAAGCGGACCCGGAACAATTCCAAGGTTCGTTCAATAAATAATAGCACGATTCTACTCGCTAATGGCACTATCTAACCACCTAACATGCATCAGCAAGACATTAAATTAATTGCTCTACTCTAATCTATCAACCTAATCACCCTTAATAAAATCTAATCAATCCCTAAGTATCATTAACATACTAAGCGAGGATTAGTGAGTTCAACTCACTTGTTTATCGAACCATTCGATTCAATTCGATAGGGACGTGACGGGGACCAACTTTCTCCAAAGTGGGCCAAACTTTCGAGGCCTAGAACCACCTCAAAATGGGTCAACAAGCTTGTTGGAAACTCTCTCTGTTATGATCTGAAAATGGTTGAAACAGAGAGCAACAAACTCAGTTAAGGGTGGTAATGGATCAAGGAAGGTTGCAAAGGCTAAACTGGGCCTTGATGGGCACTCACAGTGGTTGGCAGCAGCTCATGGTGGCTTGAGCTACTCGCGCCTCCTGGACGTGAGATAGGGATGTTGGAATGGTGAGCTGGGCGCAGCAAGGTGGAGGGGCATGTGCGCGGGTGGCGGGCGCGTGCGAGGTTGAGGATGGCGACCGACGGTGGCGTGCGACTGGCGAGGCTACTCCCGTGGCTTCCTTGGTTGCTGGTGGTCTTCGAACAGCAAGAATAAGCGGAAGGAGGGCAGTGGACGGCAAGTGAGGAGGAGAGAGGGAAGAGATGAGGGACAAGGGCCCTACCTTGGCCATTTCTTCTCTTCCAATGTCTCCCTTGACCATTCTCCACCAAGCTGTCTTCCTTCGCTGTAATTCAGCCACCTATGCCCATCCTACAACCCTTGAATTGGTCCAAAATGGTTAGGCAAAGGGGGGCATACGAATTTCAATAATTTTCTTCTTCAATTGGACTTTAATCCACTTTGAATCCATTCAATTCGGCTTGGATAAATTCAATCGACACATATCCGATCAAATTGGTATTTTTCCTCACTAATTGATCCCACTTACTTCCCAATTGCACGATCAAAACAGTCCTTGCCTTTTTCTGAACAAAAATAGCCTTAGGACGACTTTTTCCCGAAATGTCCCTAAAATGTCTCGAGTTGCAGAAAAATCTTCCGAGACTGAGTCAACGCTCATAGAATTTATTGTGACATGATAGAACCTTCAATTTTTGAAATTGGATTCAAATTCACGGTTAATTTCACTCAGGCGTATTTTTAGCTTGACTTAGGCTACCGGGTAGTTTTCAGAAATTTTTAGTGCAAATGACATGTAATCGATTTTCTTTGAGCCACAATGAACCCTATTCGACACATTGGCGACTTTCGGTTGTCGTGAAAATCTCGATGATTCAAATATGGACACAAGGTACCGAAACGATAGAAAAATCAATCTAGTGCCAGCTAACGAGAATTTTCCAATTTAGTGGTGTCACCCATGATTAGCCACACATTTCAGTTGAATCAACTTAACTCTGATCTCAAATCAATTTTTAACTATGCCGTAATGGCCTCTAAAGATAAACACGATCGAGAAGCCGATTCCTGGTCGAATTCTCAGGTCTATCACATTGAAATTCCTTGATGGCTTCCCTGGATAGTCTAGTTATCTCGAGAGTGATCAACTCTGAGAATAGTCCTATAGGCGCGTCGATGAAATACCCGATTTATTCAATAGAAAACAGGATTGAAAATCTGTGATGTTACATATTCCATCTACAAACACATACATTTGTGTAGTTAAGACGCATAATATTAATGTAAAACACAAGTTTTGATGACTTTAAAAGACATCATTGAGTTAAAAATAAATAAAAATGGATACTCTTCGCATGACTTTAAGATATATTGTGTTAATTTAAGTTTGTACCAAAAGAATTTAACCAAGTAACAATGCATACGTGGGTAATATGGGATCAAAGACGCGTTTGACCTCTAACATGCTTAACTTGGCACTAATAATATTGTAAAAAGGCGGCCTCACCCCAAGCAATTCGTTATCACAATATTGTCTGTTTTATTGGCAGCTCATTCATGTGCACACGACTTTAAAATAGATTGTGCTAGGACTTATTTATTAGCACATAGTCCTTGCACGTATTGGCGAATATGGGATTAGTAATATATCTCCAACATTTTGAAATCACAATTGTTTGACTCACATATAGGATTAGAAACCTATTTGTCAACAGGAAGTTTGACAATAAGATGAAGTAATTTGATCGATTCTTTTCAGTTAAGAACATGAATAAGTTGAGCTAAACCTAGTATTATTAGCGTTTCTTATTTAAATCATTCAAAATATTGTTGGGAAAATCCTATATATTGTTTTGACGATGACAAAGACAATCAAATCTACTAACATATTTATTAATTGAGTAGTACTAGGTGATGTATACACAAGGCACAATGTTGATGATGTCATAAGCAACAATTGGAGGTTTTGATGTGAAGAGTGTTTTGCCACTATCAAGAGTATTCCTACTCATATCAATTGATCACTATCGACATCTAGGTTGAACAAAATATTGGGCTTGTTTACAAGTTGGAAGGATCTTCAAATAATGTGAACATCTAGAAGTACCTTGATTGATGGTGAACAAGTTGAGAAGAATAGGGATGTTCATGATGGCTTGGAAAGATCAACATGAGGTCAAAAGTTGGATATACTTGGTGATGATGAACAAGCCCAAAATAAGAATGTTGGATAAAGCTTAGAAGAACCATGAAGGTCACCAACTTGGTAGAGTCATAATCATCAATGTGCTTGGAAAGACCAGAAACTAGATTAGTAGGATCGTTATCAAGAGTAGCAGATTGTTAGCAAGAGTAGTTGGCTTAAATGAATGAGGTGGAAGATTGATGATATCAATGACTTGTGTGACTTCAGCGAAAACTAGGTACAAGGATGGGGATTTTGATAGGTAGGAAAACAAATAAAAAAATGCCGATGTGTTCATGATGACTTGGAGGTACCATTGTCAATATTTTCATCAAAATGGCACCTTTGAAAGCTGAAATACTTAAGAGGATCATTGGGTGATTGATTGTAAGGTATTCTACATGATTTGTTAGCGGATAACATCAATAGATCGGTGATAACCTGCACGTCCTAATTATGGGCAAGTAATAATGCTCATATCGAGTCCTAGATGACATTCATCACTTGCTCATTTGATTGAAACATCAATCAAGATGAAAATTACCATTATAAAGGTTTAGAATCCCAAAAAGAGCATGAGAGTTGATCGGGAGCAGTTATGGCATTCATGAGCATTGGACATATAGACAAAAGTATAGTGACATTGTTCTGGAAAGCTATTATTGTCAAAGAGATGTTATCGATGTTGAAAAGTCATTCTAATGATTTCTAACGATGTTCTATTGCTGACAACGATAGAACTAACAGCTACTTGAGGATTTCAATAGGGAATAGTCATTTGAGAATGGATCACTATATAATGAGTCAATGAGAAGGAGTTAGATTGAGTGGAAATAAACCAAACTTATCTAGTACTTTAATCTGCTTCTTTGTTCTATTTTTGTTGGTAATAGTTGCGTATCCTGATGTCAATGTCTGTAAGTTGTTGGTGTTTGTAATCAAAGACAAAAAAAAGTGTATAAGAATGATAACAATACATAAATCCTGATAGTGTAACCTATTAGAAATGCGATTCTTGTTGATTTTAACTTGTCTTGAAGATTAATAGTGGATTCCAATCTTATTATGACCGTTAGTGTTAAGAGTGGGCTTAGACTTGGGATAAAGGTGAAACTCTATATAATTGCTTGCAATATTTTCTATCTCTTCATTGTTAGCATTACGTGTTCATTATCATCACTATGTAGTAAATAGCTACACATGCACGTGATAATATTCTATTTTTGCTACTATCTGAAATTTAACTTGTTATTTTCTCCAAATATTTTTCATTGTTCTTAGACAACTTATTCACCTTCCTCAAGATTGTATCGTTTGCCCCCAACAAATTTTGATATGCAAAGAATACTTACGCCCTTACGCCATATATTATAATTTTTTGGCCGTGTGGTTTTATTAAGGGATAAGTGCATTAAAAGTCCCAAAACTTATCATGAAAATAAAATTGAGTCCTAAAACTTTTGAAAAGTGCAATTAAGTCTTAAAACTTATCACGAAAGTTCAATCAAGTCTTAAAACTTTCAAAATGTGCAATAAAGTCCTAAAACTTGTCTCGAAAGTGCAATCGAATCCTAAAATTTTCAAAAAGTGCAATCAATGGAATGACTTATATTGAACTATTTTGACAAGTTTTAGGAGTTAATTGCACTTTTTGAAAGTTTTAAGACTTAATTGTACTTTGTGACAAGTTTTTGGACTTAATTGTAATTTTTGAAAGTTTTAGGACTTAATTGCATTTTCATGACAAATTTTAGGATTTCCAATGCACTTATCCCTTTAGTAAAGAATGGGCAAAAATTGAAGCTAGGATCGAGAATCTTGGGCATAGCTTTCGTTTTGACCACTCTAACTCAAAAGCATTGCCCATGTACAGTGCAAACCCACTTAGACACGTGTATGTGGGCCACATGCAAAGGCACTACTTTAACTATCATTGTATTTATCAAATTGCTGATTTTTTTTTCGAGAAGTCATTGTCTAATAATGCTATTGAGAATTGATGTTGCAAATTGGGAATTTAAATTTCTCCCATTTGTATAGGGAAAATTATTCAAAATGTCTTGAATCTATCAAACTTTTATCAATTGAATCATAAATCTTTTGATTGTACTAAATGAGTTTTAAATTTTTTCACCTTTTGTCAATTAAGTGCATCAAGCCAATTTTGATTGGAAATAATTGACATGGATATTGGTTGTTCTATAGGGTGTAGTCAACATTGACGTGGATCACTTTTAATAATTTTTTTTTTTATTTTGATTTTCTTCTATTTTCCTTCTCTACTTTTTACTCTTTATTTTTTTTTGCCTTCTCTTTACCTTTTCTTTTTCCCTTCGCTAATCATTGCGACCTAAGGGAAAACACTCGTTAGATTAGGTGAGGGCCACTCTTATTGGTCCTTGGTGAGGGCAACCCATGCCAACCTAGGCAAGGGCAACCCTTTGCTAGGGGCTAACAAGCGTGGCCCTCACTTGAGGCCGAAGAATTCCATCGATCATCACTAAGGCCTTGCAATGGCTAGTGAAGGGGAAAAGGAAAAACAAAAAGAAAGACAATGACAAGAAGAGAATAAAAAAGAAAAAAAAAGGGAAAAAGTAAAGAATCAAAAAGAGAAGGGAAAAAATGAAAAAAGAAAGAATAAATAAAAAAGGACTAAGTTGACGATTTATCAAAGAATTTAGGACTAGATTGAAATAATTGAAAGGTTTAAAACTAAATTGACAAATTGTCACTAGGTTTAAAATTAAATTGGTACAATAGAAATGTTTAGAATTGAATTGGCCGTTGTACGATAAATTTAGGGCAATTCAGATAATTTTCCCTCTTCCTTGACATCCTTAATTAGAATGTGACCTCATCATGTTATGTCTGCTAGAAGATGATTTGTTTAAGGATATGAAGGGCATCTTATGCTATGACTTTCAATGACACATTGTGAATAGAGACTTTCGTGCCTTTTCCCGTGCATGAAAGGAACAAGAGGTGAAAATGGGGGCGTGTCCCACGAGGGAGCGTCATAGTACACTCGTAAAAGGCCGCCCTAGTGTGCACCGAATATCTCTCAATGGCAATCCGGGATTATGGTGATATACAGGGTGGATGTCCTTGGCACAACCACTATCCATGCAGATTCATATCTATGCCCGGTGACAGATGAAGTATATGTAGAAAATTATCCTCATAAGCAAATTAATCAAGAACAATCAAATTCATATATGATTGTCAAACACCAAAATCGATATGTGCAACGGAATTAAAATATACCCGTTTGAGCCATTCTTTCACCTTGAAGAAAATAGATCAATCTATTTATAATTAGAGATCTATTTGAATGTTAAATCTTCCTTTCTATGACCTATTTCAATATATCAGCTTTTAATGGGATTAATCGATTGATAGGCATAACCTCCCTTTTATAAGCTAAATAGGGGACCTAGCAAATTCTATCAATAGTGTGTCAACTGAGCCCTCTCATTACTGAGCTTGATTTATATACAATTGCCTACACTTTCTGCTTAATTAGGCCTGCTATTAATAGATATCAAAACCTAATTCAAATATCACTTAAGGGTTTAACAAATATTGAAATATCCATTAACCTAATTCTTTAAAATGGAAATTAATTAATTAATGTAAGCTCATATTATAAAAAATTTCCAACATTATCTCACTTGGGCTACATTAATTAACTTATTTTTATTTTTAAAAAGATTTTATATTGAAAACGATACTCTTAGGTTAATAACTAAAAATTTTGTTTTATGTGGCCACAACTTTGAAAAATAATATTCCAATAACGGCATCTCAAAAACAATCCAATCATATATAACCTAAGTATAAGACTACAAGGATCAATATGTTAAGAAAATAATGCAACACATGACCTTTCATAATCACATATAATAAACATTATATTTTCATGGATCATGAGTCTAGTAGTGTAGTAAGAAATAGTGCCAACAAGTGATCAAAATATACATTATTTCTTATCGGTGCTCAATGCAATTTCTCAACGACATGAAACTGCATTAGCACAATTTCAAAACAACTTGAAATTGCCTCAGTGCGATTCCTAAACTATATGAAATTGCACAATTATGTCACGATCTAACATAAAATCTCATAATTAGTGACATTCAGTCGTCTTTGAACTAAGAATTTATTTAAAGATAATGTTTTATATTTCTATTTCTTGGTCAACAGATTAAACAATAACAATAGAAACAACAATAATGACCATTGAAAGTAAATACTTTAATAGACATCATTAATGCATTATCAGTTTGCATATAACTATAATATCCAGAAATACAAATTATATAACTCCCGCTAACAAAAAATATAAAAAAATAATAATCTAAAACACCCATATTTTTTACACGTTCTTTAAACAAAATGAGCCGTAAACTTTTTGTTAGGGGATCGACCAACATGGACTTAGTTATGATATTCTCAATCACAATGTCTCCCTTTTTGACCAAGTCCTTAACAGTATAATATTTGATCTCCATGTATTTGGATGCATTGTTGATCTTGTCGTTCTTGGAATAAAACACACCTGTAGTGTTGTCAAAGTGGATCACCATAGGTCTAGCAATAGAGTCAACAACTCGCAATTCTGAGATCATATTTTTGCTTTGTGCTCTTCTAAGAAATAGCACCTCCAGCCATCATAAAAATATATTTAGAAGTTGAATTTCTATCATCCAAACAATTAGCAAAATCAACATCTCAATATCCAATCACCTTTAGGTCCTTTACTTTTCTATACACGAGCATGAAGTATTTTGTTCGTTATAGATATCTCATCATCTTTTTAGCTGCAATCCAATGTTCATGACCTAGATTAGAAAGATATCTCCTAAGAGTATTCACATCAAAAGCAATATCAAGTCTGATACATACTTGTGCATACATAAGATTGCCAACTGCACTAGCATATGGAACAATATTCATTACTTCTTTTTTAACTGCTCAATTTATTTCCTTTTACAACGGGAGCTTCACCTGATTTGCAGGTTTGCATATTGAATCTTTTTAAAATACGATATATATATATATATATATATATATATAACTTTTTTGAGATAACCGTAACCTTCTTAGATCTGTCATGATGAATCTCAATGCTTAGAACAAAAGAGGCTTCCCTAAGGTCTTTCATATCAAACTTTGTAAATAGAAAACTTTTTGTGTTATTCAATAGTTCAATATCTCTACTAGTAAGTAAAATATCATCTACATAAAGTACTAAGAAAATATATTTACTCCCACTTACTTTCATGTAAATGCATTGATCAAACTTGTTTTCTTCAAAGTCAAATGATCTCACAACCTTGTGAAATTTCAAATACTACTGACGTGATGCTTATTTGAAACCATAGATAGATCTCTAAAGTTTGCACACCATATGCTCTTTACCGGCTTCTTCAAACCCTTTAGGTTGCTGCATAAATACTTCTTTATCCATATCTCCATTTAGAAAGGTTGTCTTGACATCTATTTGGTGAAGGTCTAAGTCAAAATGAACCACCAATGCCATGATTATCCGAAAAGAGTCTTTAGTGAACACTAGAGAAAAGATTTCAGTATAATCAATGCCTTCTCTTTGTGGATACCCCTTTGCGACTAACCTTGCCTTGAATCTTTTTATGTTGCCTTTATTCTCTTTTTTTTTTTATATTCTGAATACCCATTTGCAGCCGATCGGTTTATGTCCATCAGGTAAATCAATAAGTTTTCATACTTGATTATTTGACATGGAAATCATTTCGTCTTTCATTGCTCCATTCATTTGCCTGATCATTATTAAGAGCTTCTTTGAAGGTCACCGGATTAACTATATGTATAATGTCAAAATCAGCTTATCCAAGATAGACATGATAATCATTTAGAGGCGTTGGTCTTCTTGGTCGTTGTGATATTTGCTCAGGCATTTCTAAGGCTGCATCATTTGTCTGGAGAATTTCATTTGTAATATAAGGATCTACCTTCATATCTCCAGTGTCTGCTTCTTGCTTAATTTCTACTCTGCAAGGCTCTTGCATAGAATCATCATTCAATATGAGCAATGGATAGATACCACTTTGTTTGGTTCCTTCCTTTCGAAATATTGAAAAAACTCTCTTCAGCAACATCTAATTTCAGGAAATTTGATAGTTTGAGATTCAACGATTATATTGCCATGAGTAGGACAATAGAACCTATACTTTGGAATGATCAGTGTATCTAATAAAGTAACATCTAGTAGTCCTAGGTTCGGTTTTCTTCTAAGAAGGATCATAAATTTTCACCTCTACAAGACATCCCCAAACTCGAAAGTGATTCAAGCTTGGTTTCCTCCTTGTTCACAATTCAAAAGGTGTTTTCGACATTGATTTACTAGGTACACGGTTCAATATATAAGTTGTTATTTTAATTGCATCACCCATAAGTATTGAGGCAAATTATAACTGCCCATCATACTTCGTTTCATCTCCATGAGTGTGCAATTGTGCTGTTCAGCTACGCCATTCTATTTAGGACTACTAGGCATTGGTTACTAAGCGACAATACCATAGTCCTGCATATATTTAGCAAACAGTCTCATTTGTTGTCCAGTCTCGATATATTGCCCATAATACTCACCACCGCGATCAGATCTAACAATCTTGATAATTTTTCCCAATCGTTTCTCAATTTTAGTGCGAAACACTTTGAACATGTCAATAGCATCATTCTTCTCATTAATTAGATAAACATAATAATAACAGGAGAAATCATCAATGAATGTAATAAAATACTTATTTCCACACAAGGTGGTTGAGTATGGCCCGTTAATATCCATATGAATTATCTCTAATAAATTTTGACTGTGAGTAGCGCCTTTCTTCTTGGTTTTAATTAATTTTCCTCTCATACAATCAATACAGGTCTCATTGTTATCTAAGTCAAGAGGAGGAATTGCTTTACCCTTTCTTTAGAGATATGCCCTAATTGCTTATGCCTTAGCAATGAAGATCTTTCTTTGATTAAGGATCTCTTAGCAACATTATTCTCGACATTGAAAGAACAATATAGTCTACTGGAGATAAGGATAATCGATATAATCCATCAAATAGAACATAATTCCCAATAATTCTGGAATCATAACTTAATCCACTCTTTTATTTGCAAAATAAAGATAATATCCAGTTTTATCAAGCGAAGAAAGAGATATCAAGTTTTTCCTAAAACCAGGCAAATAAAAGACATTATTCTAAATAAGCTAAAAACCAGAGTCTAAATTCAAAACAACTATGCCTCGTGCACTCCACATCAACTTCAATATCGTTTCCAACTTTAAGTTTTGACTCCCTCAGACTTGGATTCATTAGATTTATAAGATCTTTTAAGGTAGTAGTCACATGAACAGTAGCACTAGAATTAAGTCACCAAGAATCCAAAAGAATATCAACCAGATTTGATTAAAAACAAACCAACAACTCACCTTGGTGACTTTTTTTTTTTTAGCTTTTAGCCAAGCATGGAACTTGTAGCAATTGGCTCTCTTGTGACCTTATTTCTTGCAATGAAAACACTTGAAATCCTCATCTTCATTTCTCCCATGATTCTCATTTTTCTTGAAGTCTTGACCTTTCTTTGGAGCATGAGAATTTGACCCTTTAGGCTTTCATTTTCTACTTGATGAACTCAACTTGGCATTGGCAATTAAGTGGGCAGACTTATATTTCTCATTCTTTAACTTCTCATTCTTTAATTTCTCGTCCTCAGTCATACATTTGGTAATCAAGGCATTGACGTTTCATGTCTCATTCTGAGCACTATAAGCAGTTTTAATCTGGCTAAATTCAGCTAGCAGAACATTTAAGGCGTGATACACAATATAATTTTCAAAAAGGATAATTTCATGGGCCTTAAGTTTAGACTGAATATGGATAATTTTTAGTATAAATTCTCTAACACCCATAGTAGCATCATATCTCATATTCGTTAACTCACTCAGTAAGTTCCTAGCTTCAACCTTATTTGAAACTTTATATTTTCCTCCCACTGCTTCAAGGAGCTGTCTTGCATTCGTATCTTTCAGTAAACCACTAATGAGATGCTCAGCAATGGATCTCTTCATAATAATGAGGCTTAGTCAGTTGGATTTTTCCCATCTAGCATAATGGGCCTTTTGATTTGTAGTACTTTGATCATTGGGCTTGGAAGGTTCATCCTCACATAGAGCCAAAGTCCATATCCACAATTCCCAAAGCAAACTCTATATCTTGCTTCCATCTTTTGAAATTTGATCAAATTAACATTTCAACCGTGGCATTGTTATTGTTTACAGTAAATGTAACGTGTTTGTCTCACATAATGCAATAAGATTAATTATGGGTAATAAGCAATTCAACAAAAATAATTAGTACATTATAAACTCCCATTTAGGCATAGTGTATAATGTACCATTATTTTTAACACTATGAAGTTTAGAAAGTGACAATAAGGAGTATTACATATAATTGTCAAGGATCCATCCCCTTTGGACAAAAAAATCATTTAAATTATACATCTCCATAATATATAGAGACGATAAGGAGAATTACATATAATTATCAAGGGCTTATTCGCTTTGTGTAAACAAGAACTTTAAATTATATATCTCCATTATCACAACATATAGGGGAATTACATATAACTCTAAAAATTTATCCCTTTTAGAAATATAGAACTTTTGAGTCATACATCCCCATCAATCCTCTCTATTATATCAATATAGAGGGCAATTACATATAATTTTCAAAAAAATTATTCCCTTTGGGCAGATAATATTTTTCAATTATACATCCCCATCTTTTAAATTGGGAATTTATCTTCATGCAATTTTCCAAATTAATATACACAATAACCCCCTTTATACGAGTTATTGTATACACTAATTTTTATCAATAGGGAACTCCAAAAAATTTATGAATAATGTTCCATTTAATTAATGCTGAAAATTCATCTAACATTATGGAGCACTTTACGACATGTGTTTTCCAAGATCATATTTCATATATCAAACAAGAATTTTTGCCACAATTTTTAATTTTTAATTAGTTAATTAATTTAATTTATATCAATTCCATATGTTTAGTGTAATTAAATATGGATAACAATAAATAATTCCAAACAAATATTTAAATATGCCTAAATTATAATTAATCATATCAAATATTTGTTAAATTAAAATTAGGCATATTAAAAGAAAATTAGAAGAGAGAGGCCCATTGTACCCTCGCGGCCCATGCCTTCGCCTGGCCCACACGGTCCTCTCCTCTTTAGTGCCGCACAAAGCCCAAGCCTTCACCTAGATCGCGTAGGCCAACTCTCGACTTGGAACGAGCAGGCCAAATAATAGCCATGCAAAGCCCGGCCCAAAGATCGCGTGACAAGTTCTCGTTGCTAAGCCTAGCCCAATGGTACAATTATGTGCTCACGCCCATGAACTAGGAACATAAAAAAAGAAAGGGCTTACACCCATATATTGACCTTGGCTCGGCTGGAGGTCTTCTTCAACCTCGAGCCAAGTCTCAAAATTTTGCAAATCAAGTCACATGACCCGGTTTCGACCTGAATATAAAAAAACACATATAATTGTTGATTTTTGATGAAATTTATCCATGGGTCTTGCTTCTAACATCATTATAAATTAACAAGAGTGAATCAAACGAAGAACAAACAAAAAAACATCCATATTCAAGTTTCAAAATTTTGGATCTAACACCCATGGCTAAAATTCGATTTTCTCAAATTTAAGCCCAAAAAACTAACCTTAATGCAACCAAAAGATTCTAAAACATATATATAACAATACCCATGCAACAATTTATAACTAACATCATTCAATTGCAACTAATTTAAAGATTCTATAACTTTTTCAAGGTAAAAACTCTAGGATTTCAAATTCAAATTTCTCACTCAATTCACAACGAAACTATACAAATTATATATGGTTGGAAAGGTCTCTACATGTAGAACAAAATCCGTAAGTTTCAGAATAAATTGATCAAAAAATCCACATAAAAAATAACGAAAATATTTGGTTCAAGAGAAAAGTTTTTGAATTTGTTCATAAAAAAATAATTTTGGATTCTACAATCATATTTGACCTACTCTGATACCACATATAGAAAATTATGCCCATAAACAACTAATCAATCAAGAATAATTAAATCCATATATGACTATGAAACACCAAAATCAATATGTGCAACGAAATTAAAATGTATTTGTTTGAGCCATTCTTTCACTTGAAGAAAAATAGATCAATTTATTTATAATCAAAGATCTATTGAAATGCCAGATCTTTCTCTCTATAACCTATTTCAGTGTAGCAACTTCTAATGCGATTAAACGACTAATAGGCATAACCTATTATAGGCTAGAGATGGGACCTAGCAAACCCTAGTCAATAGTATGTCAACTGGATCTTTCCCATTATGGACTTCAATTAAACACAATTGGCTATACTTTGCTGCTCAATTAAGCCCATTATTAATACATACCAAAACCCAATTCAATAAGATTACTCGAGGGTTTACCAAATACTGAAATATCCATTAATCCGATTATTTAAAATAGAAAATCAATTAATTAATGTAAGCCCATATTATAGGAAATTTCCAATAGTATATGCATGTTCATATCTCAACCGCAAAACCGGGAAAACTCGTCTTGGAGATGTGCAAACGGCAAGGAATCTGAGCACCCCCAAGATCTTGTGAAATCATTTTTGCGTAAGTTATGGCTACTACTAGTTTATATAAATCATAGTCCTAGTTTTAATTTTGAAAATGATCAAATGGTCGATCGTGAATTGTTAGTGTTAATGCATAGGATAATCGGTGGTCATACAAGTCTTAATGCACCATCGACGAAAAATTTTCAAATCTTGAGCTTCGCTTCGCTAACTTTTGAAAGGTCTGATACATGTTGTGTTAGAATCACTATTTGTCAATTTGTGTTGCTCCCAATGTGATAGAGCTGGTAGGTTGACATGCTCCTTTTGCAGAGGTGGACACAATTTTAGGGTTCTATGGCCCTTTGAGTCTTCTTCTTTGCTCTATTTTTGTTGGTACTAGTTGTGTCTCTTGATGTCAATGTCTATGTGCTACTAATGTTTGTAATCAGTGATAAGAATAAGTGTATAAGAATGATAGTAATACAAGAGTCCTAAGAGTGTAATCGAGTTTGAGACACCTAGAGTACCAAAATTTGGCAGATGGGACACTTAAATATCAAAAGTTAGGAAAGTAACATTAAGTGCCAAAATCATAGCAAAATGGATCAGTTAAGTGCCAACAGCAAGAAAATTCGGCCAAATTGTTGATGTGGCAACTTTTTAGTGAGCCAAGTGCAAAACAACATTATTTTGCATGCTAACGTGGCTAGAAAGTGCCAAAATAACATTTTTTTTTTCTACTAACGTGAGTAAACACTTATATAAAAATTAATTAAATTAACTTTAAAATCAAATTTAAAAAAAAAAAAAAAAAAAAAAGGGAAGAAGATGAACAGCAACCGGCGGTTAAGGGCTTAGCCCTTGCCGTTGTTGTCGCCACTCCGTTGTCCTTGGGAAGGTGGGGGGAGGATCGGCCGGGGCCGCTGAGCCCTAGCCAGGAGTTGGCAGCCCCAATTGATCGGCAAGCCCTCGTCGGCTGGTTCCGGGGTTGCCAGCCCTTGATCCCAACCTCCCCGACCTTCCCGAGGACGGCTTTCATCTCTCTCTCTCTCTCTCTCTCTCTCTCTCTCTCTCTCTCTCTTAATTAAAAATTTTGATTTTAAATTTAATTTAATTAATTTTTATATTAAAATTTATTAAGTACTAAAATGACATCATTTTTGTGTTTTTTTTTTGGTAAGTCAACCTTCTAGAGAGTCACATAAGTGAGAAAAATTAATAAAAAATTGCCGCATAGGATTTCTAGCGAGGTTCACCATTGTGGCATTCAAGTATCCCATTTCAAAAAAGTGGCACTTAAGTGCCACTTTCCTAATTTTTGTCATTTAAGCATCCCATTGTACCAAGTTTTGGCACTTGAAATGTTCTTTTGCCGGGTGTAATCTATTGAAAATGTCATACTTGCTAATTGTAACTTTTCTTGAAGGTTAGTGGATTTTGGCTTTATTATGGCCTTTAGTATTGAGAGTGATTGTAGGTTTATCTATTTACAAATCTTCTACCTCTTCACTATTAGTATTATATGCTTATTATCATCACCGTATGTTAATAATAGCATGCACACCTGATTTATCTATTCTTTTTCAGTTATTGTTTGAAGATCAACTTGTTATTTTCTGTGAATATTTTTCCTTTTTTTTTTAATTGTTCTTAGACTACCTATCCTACCTCCTTCAAATTCTATTATTAGCCTCAACAAATATCAATATCCAACAAATACTTATGCCATGAATTATTTTATTTTTTTCACCATACAGTTTCATTGAAGAATGTGCAAAAATTGAAGCAATCGAGAATCTTGGGCATCACATTCGTTTCGCCAACTTTAACTTAGAAGCGTTACACGTGCATTTCTCGTACGCACCCACATGAACACGTGTACGTAGATCACATGCAAAGGCACTAATTTAGCCATCAATGTAGCTATCAAATTGCTGATCTCTTCGCCAATTGAAAACTTATGTTGCAAATTGGGAATTTGTGATTCTCTCATTTAAAATAGGAAACATTGTCTAAAAACTCATAAGCCTATTGAATCTTTGCCAATTTAGTTCTAAAGATTTTACTTATATCATTTGAGTTATAAATATTTTCACATTTTACCAATTCAATCAATCCGGCTAACTTTTGGCTAGAAATTGTTACTGTAGACAAAAATAATATTTTAATATTTTATATTTTTAATTACTCTCTCTCATTTTCCTTATTTTTATTTTTATTTTTTCCTCTATCCCTACGCTGACCATTACTAACCATCGTTGACCTCATGCAAGGGCCGCTCTCCCCATATTGGGGGAGGGTAGCCCACGCCTACCTACCCAGGGGCCTAAAAGGGCGTCTCTAGCTTGAGGTTGACGTACTCCACTCACCATCAACAAGGCTTGGCGATGGCCAGTGGAGGAAAAACTAAAGAAGAGAATAAAAAAGAAAAGAGTAAAGAAGAAAAAAAGAAGAAAATAAAAAAGGAATAATAAATGAAAAAAAAAAAGATTTAGGACAATGGCAACTCATCAAAAGATTTGTAAATAAATTTGTACAATTGAAAGGCTTAAGATTAAATTGGCTACTCATCAAAAGCTTTAAGACTAAATTAGCATTATTGAAATGTATAATTGATCAACGTACAATAAATTTATGATTTTTTGGATAATTTTGCCTCCTCCATGACATCCTCAATCAGAATGTGACCCATCATGTTATGTCCATGAGAATATAATTTGCGCTAGGATACAAAGGGCATCTTGTGCTATGATTTTCAAGGATGCACTTTGAAAAGCTGACTGATGGTTTTATTATCTTGGACCACAAAGGCCCGGTCGTGCCTTTCTCGGTGCACAGGAGATGATAGTGGGGTATGTACCACAAGGGAGCGTCATAGTTCTCTTGCAAAAAGGCTATCTGTGATTATGGCGATTTACAGGGTGGATGTCCTTGTTACAACCACGGCCTATGCAGATTCATATCTATGATGGCGACATATGAAGTATACGCGTATTCATATCTCAACCACAAAACCGGGAAAATTGGTCTTGAAAATGTGCAAACGGCAAGGAGTCTGAGCACCCCAAGGGTTTGTGAAATCAAATTTGCTTTAAGTTATGGCTACCACTGCTTCATATACATCATGGTCACAGTTTAAATTTTGAAAATGATCAAATGATCGATTGATCAATTGCGAATTGTTATTGTTAATGCATAGGATGATTGGTGGTCATATGAGTCTTAAAGCGCCGTTGATGAAGAATATCAATTCTTGAGCTTTGTTAAATTTCGAAGGTTTTAATACAAGTGACAGTTGCACGTCGCATGCTGTGCTAGAATCGCTATTTGTCGATAGTGTTGCTCCCAAAGTGATAGTGCTGGTAGGTTCATATGCCCCTTTTGCAGAGGCGGACACAGTTCGGGGCTTCATGGCCCTTTCCTGGTGTCTTCTATATTTTCTCTTCTCCTGCTCTCCCGGCAGTCGTTGTTGTTTGGCGCTCCGAGATCGTGACTCGTACCAATTATTTGTAGGGACAGCGATTGTACGTTACAGTTGATGGAGGATGTGCAAACTTGCTTTTGGCTGGGAGATGAAGCTGTTGTGATCTTTTACTGTCTTGAGTCCCCTTTTATATAGCCAAACGGTTCAGGCTTCTATACGCCGCTTGCTTCTTATTCTTGGGAAAGAAGTGCCGAAAACCTGGAGTGCTAGACACGTAGAGAGACACTTGAGTGTAAAAAGTTCGGAAAGTAACACTTAAGTGTCAAAATCGGAGCAAAATGGATCACTTAAGTGCCAACGGTGAAAAAATTTAGCCAAAATACTGACGTGGCGATTTTTCAGCGAGGCAAGTGCAAAACAACGTCGTTTTGCACGTTGACGTGGCTAGACAAATGCAAAAATAACGTCATTTTGCTGCGACTTGGTAAATAATTAATATAAAAATTAATTAAATTAAATTTAAAACTAAATTTATTTAAAACGTTTTAATTTTTTTTTTTTTTTTTTTTTTTTTTAAAGAAGGGAGGAAGCATGTGGCTAAGGGGCTGAGCTCCGCCGCCGCCACCTCCCCACCATCATTGGGAATGGCCGACAACAGTGTGGGGAGGGTCGGCCGAGGGCTCGCAACCCCGAACAACCGGCAGAGGACTCGCAAGCCCTCGCCCAAATCTGGGGCGAGGGTCACAGCCCTACTCTAGATTTGGCGAGGGCTCGGCGACCCCAGCCAACCTTCCTCCTACCATCATTGGCCTTTCCCGATGATGGCGGGGAGGATGGTAGGTGGGCTCAACCCTCAACGATGTGCTTCCTCCCCTCTTTTTCTTTTAAATTTTAAATTTTAAATTTTAAAATTTTGTATAATTAATTAATTTTTATATTAAAATTCAAATCCACGTCAAAACGATGATGTTTTTGTATTTCTTTGCTGAGTTAGCTCTCTAGCACGAGCCACGTAGATGAGCAAAAATAATATTAAAAAATGCCATGTAGGATTTTTGGCGAGGTTTGTTGGAAATGACACTTAAGTGTTACTCTCTTAACTTTTGACATTTAAGTATCCCTTCGTGGCAAGTTTTGGCACTTGGGTTATACTTCTTCCCTTAGAAAAGTTACTCTATTAGTTTAGAAGATCTCACATCTTTAGTTTTGACATGCCAGATTATAGGGAAGAGTTTGAATCTAGGGTTAATTGCACAACGTAATAATATAGAAAAATTCTATTTTAGATTATCATAAAATGGTAAACAAATGTAAAAGGGAAAAAAAGTACACAATATTGCAAGAACTATAAAAGTAATAAAAAATAAAAAATAAAAAATAATAGAAACATCCTAACATGAATGTTATTATATTTCTGAAAAGCAAAAAGAGTGAACTCGGCCCAACTAAAAAATGTGTTTTAATGGGTCTGTCATAACCCATTTTGAGCCCACTTACAAGTAATAACTCAATCCCTAGGAGCTTAATGCAATTGGGGAAATGATTAGAGGAGACAAGTGATGGAAAAAATAAAAGCTTACTACCGCAAAACTCACTAATAAGCCATTTTGACCCATTTGCATGAGTCTTACACGGCTAACTCACATGGCACACCTCACCTTCAAGTTCAACCGGGTCCATTAACATCTAAGGATGAAGATAATTTTCTTTTCTTTTCTTTTTAGTTCATTTTCCCCTTTCTACATAGCATATTGGCCTCTATACTATTATTATGAAGACGATTTGATTTTTCTCTCATTACCAACAATATGGACAATGTTGCATCTAAGCATATTTCTGGAGAGATCCAATGCTTCAATATTAGATAAAATGTCAGGTTGCCAGCATAACACTTCATCTAAGATGGTAACATTATAGATGTCTAATGCTGAAATGTTACTTTGTGTTTGAAGTCAATTTGGGAACTGTAGTCACACTTTACAACTTGACATATGAAGTTCTAATGGAGGAACCCCAGATGCACTAACATTTATGACAAGTTTGTTCAAATAAAAATACAACTTGGTCAAGCTAGTGTGATCTACAAAATGTGAGGTTCGATGACAACTTTATATCCAATTGATTATTTCCAAAGAGCATCAACTCTAGATTGGATAATTGTCCAATATGTTTGGAATGTTCCTACTCAATTTGTTAAAAGAGAGCCATAGCTTTCTCAAAGATGATAGCTAATCCAAAGTAGCAAGAATATGACCTTAAATCAAATTCCATGAAAGATTTAGGAATTCGAGATCTCTAAAATTTCCAAATTGATTGGATAGATGACCATTGAAATTGTTGAAAAAACATCAATAGTCCGCATGTTACTTCATCCACAAATTAAAGCACTGTCTTTGGTGTTTGAAATCCTCCCACTAAAATTGTTGGCACACAAGCTTAGCACTTGCGAATTGTAAAAAATGCTCATGTTTTTTAAAAGTTCACCTTGTGTGACATCCCGATTTTCCAGTTTTGTTTTCAATTGAATGAGTTGGGCTTTTCATCGATGCACCTATAGTTCTTTTCCCTGAGCTAATCACTCATGGGATAACTAGTCCACTGGTGAAGCCGTTAAGGGATTTTAACGCAATAGACTTGAGAATTCGACTAGAAATATACTATTCAACTGTGTTAATTTGCAAGGGTCATTACGGCACCATCAAAATTGATCAAAGACCGTAGATAGGTCAATTCAACAAAGGTATATGATTAGTATGTGGGTGATTCCACATGATTGCAAATTTTTTGTCAACGGCACTAGACTGATCTTTCTGTCATTTCTGTACCATGTGCCCGTATTTGAAATCTCAAGATTTTCACGACAATCGAAAGTCGCCAATGTATCGAAAATGTACAATGTGGCTCGAAAATAATCAATCACGAGTCAATTCCACCAGTCAATTGCATTAAAAAATTCTAAAAGCTACTCGGTAGGCTAAGTTATACTAAAATTGCATCCAATTGAAATTAACCGCAAATTTAAACTCGATTTCTGTGTTCTGTCATGTCACGATTCATTTTAAGAACGTCGACTCATGCTCCGAAGATTTTTCAGCAAATCGGAATTTTTGGCGAAAATTCAAAGTAGGGCCGTTTTTGACCGGGAAAATTAGAGGGCCGTTTTTTGTTGTGTTTTTGGCCATCAAGTTGGACTAATTGGCAAGGAAAAATATGGAATTTGATGTGGGCACCTTGGCTGAAATTTTGGACACCAATTTGAGTCCAATTGGAGAAAAATTGAAGTGAATTGAAGTGGGAGATGTCCAAATTCATAGGCCAAGGGGGTGTGCAACATTTGGGGCTTCAATTGAGGCTTGTTGAGGAAGATTGAAGGGAAAATGGCTGCTATGGATGAGGCTTGGCTGGTGGGGGCAAGTGATGATAGTATTAGGATATTTATGAAGACTTTGGAGGCCAAATGGGTCCCCCCTTTTTGCTGTAGCCTCCTTCTTCTTCCCTTGGCTCACTTTCTCCATTAGTGAGTGTTTCGAGAGCTTAAAATTCTAAAGAGAACTAGAGAAGCCAGCCCCCGTGCCATCGACCGCCCTCCCTGCCATCATCGTGCCCGTCATTGCCGCCTGTAAGCCGCACACCAGCCCATGTGCACGTATGCTCGTCCTCGCCATCCTGTGGTCCCTCGCCATTCCCCCGCATGCCCTGGTCACCGTTGAAGCCCAATTAGAGCTCCACCATTGCTGTCCAGCCACCGAAACCGCTCACCTAGCTCGTCGCTATAGGCCGCCGTCCCACCTAACTGTTCCAGCTCAACCGACTGCTCGATCTAGCCCCTTCGGCCCAAGGATAGAGGTCAAAGACAGCAAGGGCCTTTGGACTTCGAGGCCCGTTTTAGGTCTTGTTCGAGCCTTGGTTGGTGTCACCTGCCTTCGTGTCGCCGTCACCGTGAACTCATCAAATCGCTAAACCAGTGATTTTACTTACTAAATTTTGCTTAAGGAGTTAATGATGTTTAAGGGTTAATTAGTTTAAGCTAATTAGGGATTAGGTGGTTAGTTAGATTAGATTAGTGATTTAATTGCTTATTTATGCATGTTAAGTGGTTAGAATAGATTAATTAGGGGCTAAAGAGGTCGCGCTATTTATCTAGTTAGGTTCGGAAATTTTCTAGGCCCGTTTAGGTGGTTAGATTAGCGTTTCCGGCCTAAATGAGTATTTATGGTATTTAATTTGCATTATTTAATTAATTTTGGTATTTATTTAATTATTTAATATTTTTCGAAAATTATAATGGGATAGCCAATGATCGGAATTTCGTGCTGATTGCAGTGTACTTAGTTTATGCAATTGAGTGTTAATTTGTGCAAATTGAGTGGTGAATGGAATTTTGGTTATTTATTCCAAAATTGTGAAATTTTTGTATTTAATTAGAAAATCTCGAGTGTTGGGTTTTGACACCGAAAATAGTTTTAAATACTATATCAAGTAGTGAGATTTTAAAAAGAATGATATATCAATTTTTCTGGTTCAATTTGACTGTGTACCCATACACAATTATTTTCATCGGGTGTTTTTAATACGAAGAAAATGGGCCAAACACATTATCTTAATTGAGACATTTGAGTGCAATGCACGGTGTCCTTGGTCGTAATTGAGTGGCTATATATTGGTTATGAAAACCCGTCACGAGCGTTTACGCCAGACGTTGCCCTTATATGGGATGCCCCTAGACAACAGAAGCCAGTCGTAGTAGATTCTAGACCGATGCTCCTTTAGGATTGCCATCTAATAAGAGACTTTGCTGTGCTCAATAGGATGAGACGACGCCTGGCTACGCTAGAAGACCACCGAACATCAAGTAGGCCGTGCCCTGGGGGCCATAATCAATTGTAACGTGTGATTGATTGAGATAGACGAGTCGAATTATGAGATAAAATTGTGTGGTACGGTATGGGACGTGTCGTAACGATTTGACCTTATAATCAAGACCCCTGTGATTGTTTGAGATTGAGTGAGACGTTTTAATTGATGTGTACACCTATTATATGCATCTATGATATAAACTGTACTGACATGCAGGAATTAGGCAAGGTGAGTCATCTGTATGTGTGATTAGACTACCTCTAGGCGTATTTCCTTCCTAATCAGGGTTTAAGGGGTGAACTTACTGAGATATTGTCTCATCTCGTCGCAAGCTCAACTCTTTTCGGGTCCTTAGATGGAGCAACATCATGTATGCTATGGGGTTCCGAGGGAGGTAGACTTTCAGCATTCCTATTTCCCAATTCCTGGGACCAACCTAACCCGTGAGCTTGTTGAGTCCACTATCTAAGTCGATGAGGGTCTACCCCACCTAGTACCCCATCGTTTCAAGGTGTGGTACCTTCACCAACCCGATGGGAGTCGGGAGGGTCCTATAGGTGGTTTTGACAAGCCTCCCATCGGGACAATGGAGTGGGAGATAAGGCACCCTCTGGACATCGACACCTCTAATGGTGCCGTGGAGGACCCGGAGCTGAGGACTGGAGAGCCTGGAGTTTAGAACCTCCATAGCCCCTTTCTGATTTAGACTTCTATACATAGATCTTTTTGTAGACTCTTGTATATAACTCAGTTTTTATATGAAAGCGTGTTTTGTTTGTGATTCTGTTTTTCTGATTTTCTATCCCATGATGTTTACTGTCAGGGGTTATTGCTTCACTTCCACATGTGCATTAAAATGAATGGATCGGCGACGCGTCCTAGGACGTCACAATTTTATCAACCACTGATGAATATGCGCATGCTTAGAGCTCCGGGGCATGACACCTTGCACCCCACTTTGAGAGATATCAAGCAATCTAGATCATTGACTATTTTCAAGGATGACAGTGAGGAATGTGCCTTGCAGATGATCACAACTTAAATCAAGATGTTTGAGTTTGCTCAAGTTTTAAAACCAAAGGGGAATAAATGATTTAATGGAGTTATCATTCATATCAAAAACTTTAAGAGAAGTAAAATTGACATGCAAAGCGGTTGAAGCATCTTCCAAATCACATCCACTCAAAATTATGAACTCCAAGAAGGAAAGTTTGTTGATAGAACTTCATCATTCTTTAGGGTTCGATAGCCATTGGAGGTTCAATATCCTTGAAGGGGGGCTCCACCGTGTCCACCCACTAAGATCCAAGTATCGTAAGCTGGAGATGTTATTGACTTCATCATATATATATCCATATAAGCCTATAGATGAGTAGCTTATACACTCCAATTTTTGAAGAGAAGCTAAGGAATCTAGGATATTTTTAGGTTGAGTTGAAGCTGAGATCTAGATACTACAATTGCTTTAATTCATTTGGAGTAGGATGTATCTTACCTCTTAGACTGCACTGCTCTAAACCATCACAAGGATTACCAAGATTGAGCTTTGAGATGTGACTAGTTATCTCTTTGCATTTGACTCCTTCTAAGTTGCAACAACCCTTGCTGGTCTATGACCATAGACATCTCAAAGGATCCTAGTTGAACTTTAGAAGAGCTTTCCTCTTAGCGCCAATGCAGCTTACATTTGTTAAGCCTTAGGAAGGATCGGATTCCGAGGCTTGAATGACAAAGGTTGTACACAAGAGTGTAGGCATGAAGCTAATGTAAAATGATACATTGTTGTTAAAAATGAACCTGAAAGCTTTCGTTTATAGTGGCCAAAGAAAAACTTCCCCTTAATGAATATGTTATTTTCTTTCTTTGTACGGATCTTGGTCTTGATTGACAAATACAATAGAAAAAAAAAATGAGGAAATTAACATCTTTTTTTTTTTTTTCAAAATCCTTTTCTAGCCACCTAGAGTGACTAGAATTTTCCAAGTAAATGCCTTGCAAGACCCGTCAAATGGTCAAGACAGCAAATGCAGTGTCCAACTATTATCCATTGGTTAAATATGCATGCTGTTCGCCATCACCTTTCCTACTCATGGAACCTGTAATAGTCACTTCAATAACCGTTGCTAAACAAAACCAAATATGAATGTTGGAAGAAAGTCAATGGAAGAAACGACTAACATTTTCGATACACAATGAACAATTTACCCTATAACAAACATTGAATTACAAGCGAACGATGGACGATATGACTTCATGATGGTCCAAATGCAATCACGAGGAACATCTAATTTCCATAGCGTTAATATCAATTGTCTTCTCAAAGCAGTATTGGAATGCCTTTTATTATTTTATGGAGAATGGAGAAGAAGAGAAAACAATTTATTTTTGAACTTTCTTTCTGCCAACCGACCCAATAGTTATCTCTGGAAGTTATTTATATGACTTCCTTCATACCAATTTAAAAGGTGTCTCTCCATCAAAACATATCAAGACAAAATGGTGCATCTTAATCGCACTACCTCATGGACGTACTAATAAAGTATAATATCATCCACTCGGACATGATGGGCTTGATAGAACTCTATTAAGAATATACGGCATTCAACATTCATCCACTTTAAAAAACAATTTATATTGGCAAGAAAAGTGTGCGACCAATGGATACACCTGCACTTGGGAGCTCAAATTATGCACCTGTTAGGGATGACATAATTGCTACAACCATATTTAAAAAAAAAAAAGTAAACAATTGATATCTCACCATGCCTTAGACATATTTTGCTACATCAGTCCAAGTATACATATCCTTTAAAGGTTATACTTAACTATTCTCATAACACCATATATTTACAATTATATCCAAAACCATAGAAAGCGATATAATTCGTTGACCAGTAAATACATGTGATAGATGCAAAAAAAAACAATAGTCTTCCTTTGCACTCATATCTCTCTTCATTTCAGAACAACTGCTTTCCTAGACACGTTCCATAAAGCCATATATATTCATGACCGCTGGTAATATACTAAAGTAACAACATTGATCTTTCACTTCGAGAACATAGTTAGAAGTAACATAAGACACAAAATAAGGTAAAATATAAATTACCACAAGGGCTCACACGATGAGTAAATAGAGATCATTTCAGTCACATTCCCTTGTTGATCATGCAATACACATGTAGTATGAATTACATGCTATAGTAGATTTCTCTTTTTATAAGAGCATATGTTATTTATTAAATACATTCACTATACAAAGCTTAACCTAAAGATAGTCGCATGCTTCTTACGTACTCAAGTTTAGCTTGAGTATTAGATTAGCTCACTTTCTACAGTGCCTAATTAAGTACTCGCATTCAACATTTTTTTAGGCATACATAATTATGAGACTATCATGTTCGGTCTTGTCATATACAAATCATAGACCTCATCTTAACTACAATCAAGGCGACTTATTATTTTATGTATTAAACTTGATATTCAACATTTATATGTACATAACTTCTTATCTTAATGTACTAACTAAAACACTTGAGGTGATTGCTCATGTGAGTGAACCAATCATTACCCGCTGACATACTTTACAACAATATATGTGTGCTTGTGCTAGTCTCATAATAGATTTATACTTATTGATAAAATATCAAGTCACTCAAGACAAACAAGTACAATATATATGTTTACATATACATAAATCAATGATAATCTACAATATTATATGTTACATTCTACGTAACCCTAGAGACATAATGTGAGTTAAGACCATGTCTCTACGAATAGCATTCGTAAGAATCGCTTTTTTATACGTTGTTATATCTCTAATGAAGTTTTTCTTTATGCCAATGTGTTTCTTCCTTTCATGATACTTTAGATCTTTCACATAGGCAATAGCTACTTAACCATCACAATAAACTATTACTAATCTTGGAACCTTAGTGACAATAGCTAAATTTTTAAAAAAACATTTTAGCCATACTACTTCTTACACTGCAACAAAGCATGCAATAAATTCTACCTCCATCGTAGACAAAACCATGCATGTCTATTTCTTACTATTCCAAGAAATTGTACCTTTATTGAGCAAGAACACATATCTAGAAATCGATTTACATTCATCTAGACTTCCTCCCCAATCAGCATCTAAATAGCCTAGTAAGCGTAAATTATTTCCTTAATAATAAAGTCAATAGTCCATGGTACATTTTAAGTACCTCAGGATCCTCTTCACTACTTTCCAATGTGCTTGACCATGATTTAATTGATGTCCACTGACTAACCCAACGGCATAACATATGTCAAGTCAAGTACACATCATAGCAAATATCAAACTTTCGACTACATTAGCATAATGAATAATTTCCATTTCTTTATTTTATTTTGGAGTCTTAGAATACATCTTAGTACTTAGGCATTCACCTTGTATAATAGAGGTATTAATAGGATTACAATACTGCATATTGAAATACTCAAGAATTTTCATTATTTTAGACTTTTGTGATAAAGTAATGAGTTTCCTTAATCGATCTCTTTCGATCTTAACTCATAATATATAAGAACCATTCTTTTATGGTGATAACCAAACTCTTATCATTTCCAGCCAACAGAATATCGTTCACATAAAATGATAAAATCACAAATTTATCTTCGAACTGTTTGACATATACACAATGATCTTCTTCAATCATCGTGAATTTGGAAGACGTTATGGCTTAATGAAAAAAAAAATACCATTGTCTAGATGATTGTTTAAGGTCATATCTTGAGTGATAAAGCTCGCAAACTTTATGTTCTTGACCTTCAGTTATGAAATCTATTGGCTACTTTATATAGATTTCTTCGTCTAGTTTTCTATTGAGAAAAGTCATCTTTACATCCATTTGATATAATTTTAGATCCAACTATGTAACAATGGCTAGAATAAGGCGTATTGAGACAAACCTTACAACTGGTAAAAATGTTTCATCATAGGCTATACTCTCTTGTTGAGTATAACATTTCGCCACAAGATAAGCCTTATATATTTCAATGGATCCATCCGTCCTTCGTTTAATCTTAAAAACCTATTTGTTTCGAATAGCATTGCGATTGGGTAGTAGATTAACCAAGTCTTAGACGTGGTTTACCCTCATTAACTCCATCTCATCTTCTAAACATTTTCTCCATTATTCCTTATCAGAGGATGAGAGAGCCTCTTGAACAGTCTTAGAATTTATAAATGCTTACTCTGCAATCTCAAAACGACAATAACGAATACTTTTACGATTACTTTCATGTAACTGAACTCCTCTTAAATTTAATTTATCAAGCAATGCAACACTTTTACTAGGTCTTATATGTTGAGGTAAATATTCATTTCCCTTAATAACATTAGTGGGTGTGTTATCAGGATCTTTCATCTTATATAATTGGAAGTATTTATTAATCTCACATCTACTAAGAAAATCGTTCTAAAAAAAAAGTGATATCTCATGACTTCATTTCAGTCATACTTCCATTAGCTTGTTTACTTATAAATACGTACCATTTGGAGTGTTCCAAATATCTTATAAAGATACTTTTTTTTTTTCTCTTTAGGGCTTAATTTGCCATATCTATGGGAAAAATCATGAACATAAGTTGCATACCGCCAAGGACATAGATTACTTAAGTTTGATTTCCTACCTGTACACAATTTATAATGAGTAGAAGTGACTGACTTTAAGAGCACATAATTAAGTACATAGTTAGTAATTAATAACGCATTTCCTTAATATGAGATAAATAGATTTGTTTGCGCTAGCATAAACCTAACTATTTTCAATAGGGTTCTATTCTTTCTCTTAACAACCCTATTTTGTTTCGAAGCACTAGAAATAGTCAATTATCGTACAATTCCTTTTTCATCACAAAGAGTCTTAAATTGCTTAGATATATACTCATGTCCACGATCGATTCTTAATGCTAGTTGATTATTTACCAATGCTATATATCGTTTAAAGCAATGCTTCTGACTTATGAGAGATTAGAAAGACATAACCGAAATGCGTGAAATCATCTATAAAAGTGATAAAAAAAATTAGGCTCCATGCTTTGCCCTCATGTTTAATAGACCACAAATGTCAAAATGTATGAGTTATAATGGAAGTTCAGCTCTAGTTCCTTTATCGAATGGTTTTTTAGTTGTTTTTTCCGCTAGACAATATTCACATATAGGTATATCAACATTAGCAAACGGCCCTACAAGGCCTTTTCTAACTAACCTTTGCATACTTTGTAACTCAATGTGACATAGTTTAGCATGTCAAGTATTTGCATCAATCTCAATATTATTAGGAAATGCAATTAAAGAAAAACAACCATCAACATTAACATTGTACACATCATAATCAATATCTAACATCATAAAATCATTTAATACATGACAAACAAAATGTCAACATAATCACTATAGAAATTCAATACATAACTTAGGTTAAGAAGAACAACCACAGAGATCATATTCCATCGAATATTTGTAGCATAGAGTACATTATGTAGGATTATGTTTCGATTATCATGTAAAATTAATTTACATGTACCAATATATTTTACTTCAACTCTTGAGTTATTTTCAACATATGTTCATCTTCTTCTAGGCTGTATCCGACAATACTTTACAAATACTCTTCGGTCTCTAACTATATGGTCTGTTACTCTTAAGTCTATAATTCACATTCGATGAGATTCAATAAGTATTATAGTACTAGAAACAAAAGCGTTACTTAAAGTAATTGAGTAATAGGGTACCTCTTTTGACTTAGTGCATTAATGAGCAAAGTGAACCATCTTCCCATAATTGTAGCACTTCATCTTGGCCTTATCTTTCTTCCTATCATGCTTCTTATATCGGAAGGTCTTAGCTCTCTTATGTACCTAATCAATATCTTTCTCTTTGTTGTTGAATTGATGGTTCATTTTGCACTTAAAGCTCAAAGTTTTGCGTGAACTCAATCTAGCAACATAAGCATGAATAGACGATCTCATAGCCTCTACACGCTCATTCTCTAATTCCAAATGACGCGTTATATCGTCAAAAGTGACAACATTCTCATTGTGCATCACGTCGATCTTCATATGCTCCCAAATATTAGGAAGAAACCTTATAACATCCTGAACTTATTGTTCATCAGTAAGGGAGTGACTTGTCAACTTCAGTGCACGAATCATGTTTGATATCTCCTGAAGATGCTGCCTCATTGTTACATTTGGGCGCTTTCAATATATGTCAAAGTTAATGGTGAGTCTCCTCAACTTAGGGCCCGTTTGGTTCAGTTTTTGGGGAATGTCATTGGTAGAATGCAAATATTTTTTAGGGAAAGGGGCTTTCGGAAATGTTAGACCGTTTGGTAAATTTTAGTATTGAAATGCAACTTAGCATAAATACCGTTTGGCAAAATTTACATTTGTAAGTAGCTTTTGTTATTATTATTTTTTTTTTAAGTCTGAAATCAAATTCCGGCGGCCGGCCACCGCCGGACGGCCAGATCTGGCCGTCGCCGGACCGCCAGATCTCGGTCGCCGGACCGCCGAGATCTGGCCTCAAGACCGCGGATCCGCCGTCCGGCGGCCGATCCGGCCTCAAGACCGCGAGATCTGGCCGTTCGACGGCCAGATCTGGCATCGCCTCGTCGCCCGGTCGCGCGGACCTCGGGCGGCGTCGCCGGGTCTCGCGCGTGCCAGGCGACGCCGGGCCGAGGTCGCGCGGACCTCAGCGGCGTCGCCGCTCGCGCGTGCCGGGCGACGCCGCCCCGAGGTCGCCCGACCTCGGCCACCTCGCCCGAGGTTGTGCGACCTCGAGCCAAGCTTCTCGGCGGCAGTTCGCGGCCGAGCGCCGCCTTTGGCAAAGAAGAAGACGAACGGCGAAGAAGAAGGCGAACGGCGGAGGAGACGATGAACAAAGTGACGCGGTGAACAAGAAATCGCATATCCGAGATGCTCAATGCTCAAAGCTGGTCCCCCCCGGCATTCCACTTTCAGCATTTAACATGCCCACATTTCCGAAATGGGCATTCAAAAACCATTGCCAAACACCAAAAATTTCTCCCAAGGGGCTTTGGGGGCCTAAAGCCCCTTGGGAATGCCCAACCAAACACCCCCTTAGTGGCAAACGTACCTCAAACTTATCTTTCAAGGCAACTCACATTATTTGAGCTTTATCATAACTTTTAAACTCACACATAATATCATCTTGTATACGACTCAGCAATGTAATGCGAGCAATGCTATTTTTCTTTTTCTAAACTTGATAAGCTTCTTAATCTCTCCTGTGTTGAGCTAAAGTTCCATGCTCAGTATGACATCCTGAATTTCAGGTTTTGATTTCGAGTAGATAAGTTGAGCTTTTCATCGACGCACCTATAGTTATTTTCTCTTAGTTGACTACTCACGAGATAACTAGCCGATCAGGTAAAGCCATTAAGGGACTTTAACGCAATAACCTTGAGAATTCGATTCAGTCGACTGCTCGACCGTGCTAATCTACAAAGGTCATTACAACACCGTCAAAATCGACCAGAGATCGGAGATAGGTTAATTCGATAGAGAAATGTAATTAGTGTATAGATGATTCCACCTAATTGTAAAATTTCCGTCAAACGACACTAGATCGATTTTTCTGTCATTTTCGTACCATGTGCCATATTTGAAATCTCAAGATTTTTACAACAATCAAGAGTCGCCAATGGGTCGAATATGTACATTGTGGCTCGAAAATAATCAACCACGAGTCAATTGCACTAAAAATTCCTAAAAGCTACGCGGTAGATTAGGTCACGCTAAAATCACGTCAGATTAAAATTAACCGCGAATTTGAACTTGATTTCAAAAATTGAAAGTTCTGTCATATCACAATTTATTTTAGGAACATCGACTCATCCTCCGAAATTTTTTTGCAATTTTGGGATTTTTACAAAAAAATCAATTTGAACGATTCGGAAAACGAACAGAAATTTGGATGGGCCAAGTCGAAGGGAATTTGGGCTTCCAAGCCGAGCTATTTGGTCATGGGGACTTTCAGAAATTGTATGGGCTTTTTCCTTGGCAAATTTGAACATCGATTTGGGGAATGGGGTGAAGAAATTGAAGTCCAAACTTAGTGAAATTCGAAATTTGGCATGGAGTAGCAACTTTGGGCTTCAAATTGGATTGTTGAGGAATTTTATTTCAAGAAAGAAATAGGGGACCATGCCTTCAATTGAATGGATAAGCTTGCTGGCTTTTTTCCCTTTTTCCAATCTTCTTCAACAAGCTATGCCAGCTGCTCCTCCCGTCGCTGTCCCTCTCCCGTGCATGCCTTCGTGATCGACTCACCCGCTCCCTTTCTGTTCTGCTCGATCATTTTCCTTTTTTTCAAGCTTGGTTTCCCCCTCCTTTGCTGCTCCTATATTTCTTTTCATTTCTCCTCTACATGACCGTTCTTTTCCTCTGCCCCCACCCCCACCGAACTCCACACGAAGCCACTTGTCCAGCAGCTGCCACACTCCAGTCAACCTTGCAAATCCCTTAGCCTGTTTGGTTGACCGCACACTTCCACGCCAGCGAAGCCCACCTTCGCTTGTCTCCAGCCCCACCGAAGACAACCGCCTCTCTGCCATGTCTGCGTCTTCTCTTCAGCTCGAACTACTCGTAGCAACGAAGACCGAAGCTGCTCTCTTTCCTTCGCCGCGCGTCGTTCACGCATCTTCAGTCCAGCAAGCCCGAGTCAACAACCCAGCAATCTCTCTCGACGTTGACTCCCCTGCTGCAAGCGAATTCGTGCGCCAGCTGCTCCTTCGCTGGCTCTCTTCCGTTCGGCCCACAGCCCACCGAAGTAATGCCCCTCGAAGACCTGCTGCAGCAGCCCAGTCCTGTGGATTTCAGCCCATCAAGTGAGCCCAGCAGCCCACTTTCTAGCCCATCTTCAACCTTTGGTCCAGCCCGCAAGTTCAGCCAAGCCCAGCAGCTGCTGTGGGCTTGCAAGGCCTTTTTGGCCCAGTCCAAGTACTCGTTGACGCTGCCGAAAGTTCGGGTTTCGATCGCCGTCGCGCCGCCGTTGTGGTGGACCGGTTTTCGCATTAAACCAATGAGTTTATGCACTAAACTCTGCTTAGTAGGCTAATGACATTTAAGGGATGTTTAGTTTAAGTTAATTAGGGATTAGGTGGTTGGGTAAATTAGATTAGTGATTTAATTAGTTAATTATGCATGTTAGATGGTTAGAATGGCTAAATTAGCAAGTAGATATGCCGTAGTATTTATCTATATTGGTTTGGAAATTTTCCGGGCTCGTCTCGGCTTTTAATTAGGCTTTTCCGGCCTAAGTTGCTATTTTTGGTATTTAATAATTAATTTTGGTAATTAATTAATTAATCAATTAATTTCTGGAAATTAGACTTGGATACCGGTGACCGGAATTTCGTGCTGATTGCAAGGGTATGCGTGATTTATTTAATTGAGTGTTGATTTGTGCAAATTCAGTGAAAATTATAATACTTGGTATTTATTCCAAAAATTGAGTAATTTCGGTATTTAATTAGAAAATGTCGGGGCGTCAATTTTTTAACACCGGAAAGGTTTTCAGGCACTATATAAATAGTGGGATTTTCTAAAATGAATATATTGCATTTTTTGCTCAAGCTAACCGTGTACCCACACACGATTATTTTATCGGGTATTTTTAACAAGAAAAAAATAAGCCAAGATATTATTTTGATTGAGGAATTTAAGTGCAAAGCACATTGCCCTTGACTGTGAGTGAATAATTGTGTGGCGGTTTATAGTCAGGGCGTGTTGATTATTGAATGTTGAGGTGATATGTGTCGGGTTGAGGGAACCCGATGGATCGTGAACAGGTAAAGGACTAAGTACTACACGAGTATGAGACTTCGTGTGAGTTACCTCTAGTGCTTTATAACATTGCTTATTGTAGTCAAGGACTAAGTGTTACATGGCGACCTAAGTCGCATAGAAATTACCTCTAGTGCCTTGCAATATTGTCATACATAATGAAAGGCTAAGTACTTCGCGAGGATGAAACTTCGTGTGAGTCACCTCTAGTACCTTATACTATTGTCTAGTGTAATAAATGACTAAATATTACACGATAACAAGATTTCGTGTGAGTTACCTCTAATGCCTTATACTATTTCTTTTTGTAGTAAAAGACTAAGTGCTGCACAAAAATGAGACTTCATGTGACTTACCTCTAGTGCCTTATACTATTGTTATTGTGGTCAAGGACTAAGTACCGCACGACGACAAGACTTTGTGTAGGGTCACCTCTAGAGCCTTGAGTCTAATTTTGAGTTGGAATATTGAGAGTAAATATCGGGTGTAGATGGAACCCCCGATATGATTTACTGCGCCTGATTATGGGATGAAATTGTGTAACACGGAATGGGACGTGTCATAATGATTTGGCTTTATAATCGAGACTTTTGTAGATTGTTTGATTGGATGATGGATTAATGGTGTTGATTCAATTGATTGACTAAGATTGAATGAGATATTCCAAATGCTTGAGTGTTGTTACTGCACTTATGTGACATATGAATTGTGCTAACATGCAGGAGGGAATCAAGGCGAGGTAAGTCCTTGTTCTAATTGTGTGGTTGTGTGGTTAAAACGCTTCTAGGCGTATTACCCTCCTAATCAGGGTTTAGAGTGTGAACTTGTTGAGATTTATATCTCACCCCGTCGTGAGTTTTAATTTTTCAGGACCATAGAGTGGAGGATCCGGAGCCGAGCTAAAGGGATCTGAGGTGTAGGTTAGATAAGACAGTTCCTTTTGAGAGTCAGTCTTTTGAAATCTTATGTTTATAGAATTTTATACATGATTCAGTTGAGTTATAAAAGCATGTGTTGTTTGTGAATTTGTTGTCCTACTTTTCTATCTTGAGATGGTTACTGTTAGGGGATTTGTTATTCGCTTCCGCACGTGTAATAAAATGAAAGGGTCAGCGACTCAACCTAGGAAGTCGTAAAATTTTATCAACCACAAAGGGATGGGCACACGCTTGAGGATCAAGGCGTGACACTCAGGCTCATCTATGGTGTGGTTGAGGGTTTCTAAAACCTCTTGTTCCTCAATGATGTATTGAACTTTTTAATGTCAAATATCATCATTATCACTATTCAGCTTTTCACCTTTATTGAGGTCAGCCACAATGGTCTTGGATGCCGAAATCATAATCAATTGCTCTAACACATTAACATAATAAACGCAGAATCAATACTAGCATATTTTCAAAAATAACACACATACATAATTTGCAGTAAAGATAAACTAAATTAATGATAATCCAACAAAAGACACAGAAACAAAAGTTCACTAGATTCCCAATCAACTTCTATGTACAATTGTTATACTATCATTAATTAGTTTAATTTGTGCAAATTTTAAGTTCTAGGTGAGAACCTCTTTGAATTCTACCAATCTACAAACTCCCACTAGAAAAATAATTATATGACCTCATGCAATTTCCACATTTTTCTATCAACACAAAAGGCATAGCAAGATGTGAACCAACATACAAAAACAATCATGCAGCAACTATAATCAAAACTGTAATTCGACACATAATGAAAAAATCAAGGATTTCCAACAATTGTTCGAGTTTGTTAGGAACCAGGAAATTGCAAGCATATTAAACCATAAACATGCTATAATCGAACCAAACTCTAAACAACATATATGTGATCATTTTCATATAGGCTAGCATATGTATTTCCAAAACCATAATAAAATACAGGTTAAAAGGAAAACAATACACTGATATCCCAAAAATACGCATACTTAGGGTCCATACACATTTTTATAAATTTAAAAGTCTCAACTATATAAAATAACTATACCACAATATATAGCACATCTATACAAATCAAACCCCGCCGATCACGCGCCAATCAGATCCTCCATGCACCACCTGAGTATGCAGGATGTGTGGCACACGCGCTAGCTAGCCATTAAGGCTCCTAACCAGTCAAATCGACAATCGGTCCAACCGCAAGACTAGTTACCCGATCGGATTGGTTGACGGATCAACCGGTTCGGGTCTCCGGTCAAGTCTCTGGTAGGCGAGTCATCGGTCGATCGCCGGCATGTTGACGTCATCAATGGTTACCGACCGTTGGCTGATGTCATTGATGACGTCAGCACACGTCAATTTGCTGACGTGCACGTGGCGCTCATGCACTGGCTTTTCCAACGGGTTGGGCGCATGGCACCCACGTGCCGCGGTTTCTGGCCGCGCATGTGGGTGTGTCCAACGTCCTACGGTGACGCTTGACCCACCGTTCAACTCATCTTGACGAGTACTTTTACCTTGTATATTCAAAAATTGATTTTGGCAAGAAAAGTATTTCAAAAAATGACCAAAATCGTACAAGTGTACACGACTTCCAAACCCTTTCTTTGCTTCGGTTCATTTTCAATGATTCATGTTGCAATTTTCGAGTAATGAACATCCAAATGATGTGAGGTTCATCCTTTTGATCCCCATATCAAACAGCAAACGAGAAAACTCGATGGAAAAACGGAGCATGAAACATAACCAGGCTTTGATACCAATGTAGGAAGAAAGTCAGCGAAAGAAACGATTAACCTTTTTGATGCACAATAAACATAACCAGTCTTTGAATTACGAGTGAATGACGGATGATATGACTTCATGATGGTCCGAATGCAATCACGAGAAAAACATCCAATTTCCACGACATTAATGCCGATTGTCTTCTCAAAGCAGTAATGGAATGCCTTTTGTTCTTTGATGGAGAGAGGAGAAGAAGAGAGAACAGTTTCTTTCTGCCAACCAACCCAACGGTTATCTCCAGAAGTTATTTATATGACTTCCTTTATACCCTTTTAAATGGTGTCTCTCCATCATAACATATCAAGATGAAACGATGCATCTTAATCTCACTCCATCGTAGACGTACTAATAAAGTATAACAATGAAGCTTCATGAAATACTTGTAAAACAAAGCGAACATTGCGTCAGAGACATAGCTTCCATGTCTGGAATGTTGATGTTGTGCTTCACACAAAATGAGCGAATCCCCTCTTCTAACAGATCTCTCGCTTTTCGGAATCGCATCTCAAACCCATGTCTCTATATAACCAATTTCCTACCACGCCTTACCCAGAACAAAACCTTTCCCGAGTTTGCATTAGGGTAAAATCTTCTTTTGTCATCCCATTTGTTTCCTCCATTCCATACTTCATAGGTAAGACAACATGATCAGCACTGAGAAACTGCTCAAAATTGCTAGAAAGTGGAGAAAGATAGTTACTTCAGGGAGAAAAAGAATTTCTCATCCCAGAACAAGAGACTTTCGGGCGTACAGAACCGTGAAGTGTTAGAAGTGAGTGAGAAGGGTCACTTTGTAATCTATAGCACAGATGGCAAGCGCTTTGCTGTTCTGTGGCTTTGTCTCCAACCTTACATTTTCCATGAGCTGTTCATAATATTCGAAGAAGAGTTTAAGCTATCAAGCAATGGACTGATCCGAATGCCATTTGATGCAGCAGTTATGGAGTATGCAGTCTCACTCATACGAAGAGGTCTGTCTGAAGATTCGCAAAGAGCGCTGCTTAGTGTCGTTTCCTGGGGCCGTTGCTTCTCTCGTTGTTCTCTGTATCAAGGTTGAGTAGGCCATCAGCAATTACTTGTTTGTCGATAAAGCAAAAAATTTCAATTTTTGTAAATGATTTTGCTATGAAATTTATGAGAACTAATTGGTTCCAGATGTTTTCCCAGATGCCCTTTGCATGATGGATAGATGTGCACTGGAAGGAAATCAATTTCATAAATTCATTTTAAATTCAAAGCAAATGCAAAATGACTCGAGAAGATGGGAACTGAACAAAGATATCTCGCGATATACCAGCTATATCTCCGCAGCGATATCTTCCTGAAGCTCTTCAAAATGATTTTAACACTGAAGAGCAGTTGGCATTGTCTAGTGATGTTTCTCTGATTACACAGTGCCCTTGTGATGCCGTTCCTACAAGGTGCATAGCATCAGTAGTCCTACTATTCTCATTTACTTCTGCTTACTGCCTATTAGGTTCTGCTTCCCGGTCAATTATATTGGGATCATCAAGCTATGGTTTTTGGCTTAGAGAAATCCCTGTTATAGGAAATACTGAAATGGTCAAACTTTGTAATACATAACGCATTCTCTTTTGATCCGTCACGACATCTTTTCTTCCTTAAAACAGATAACTTTGTGCTATCGGAGACCACTATCTACTAAATTAGCACTGTACCATCTGAACGATATAAAAGGAATGATTCATCTGATTCCAAGATGTGGTCTAATGTTTAAGTCACTCAAATCTCGAACAAATGACCCTCTTGGTATAGATCACATAATAATCAAACTTTCCATAAGATTGACCTTGTTGTGGAGACCTTGGGAGTATGTAATTTGTTTTCGTGAGAATAGGCTAGCGATTTGGGAGTATTTTCACGTACATAATGAAAGAGACTATTACTGAGTTTTCGTTAATGTGAGAGGAGGCAAGAATGAATTAGAAGGAACGAGCACTACCTATCCTGTCCATTAGCTAATCGATCTTGCATAGGAAACTTCGACACGAGACAGGGAATTCAGGAACGGTCCATATGTCAAGACAGTATAGATGAGCTCTAGAGGTAACTGAAGAAAATGTGAATAATTAACTCAACTGAAGTTTGTATAATTACAGATAACGAAGACCATGGGCATTTTCCACTTCAACCATCAAAGGATTTGTCATGAGAAGAAACGTCCACTGAGCTAGCACCATTAAATGCATTTTCGTTTCGAAACATAACTTTCTATCGATGATAGTGTAGTATAAGTCCTAATATTCGAGAGAGTACCATTTGATTAATGGTCTTATGTGTTACCCTAGTACTTAAATCAAAAACTAGCTCTGAGGAGTAGCATATTCAAACAGGTTCATATGTTTTACCTATAGGAAATTATTCACATGAATAATTAATTACTCAACAAGAATTGAATCCATATATAACTGTAAAACACCAAAATCGATAGATACAGTGGAATTAAAACGCATCCGTTTGAGCCATTACTTCAAGGAACTGTCTAACATTCATATCTTCTAGCAAACCACTAATTAGATGATCAACAATGGACATCTCCATAGCAATGAGGCTTAATCGATTATATTTTTCCCATCTAGCATAATGGGCCTTTTGATCTGTAGTGCTTTGATCATTGGGCCTAGAAAGTTCACGTAGAGACAAGTCCATATCCACGATGCCCAAAGCAAACTCTATATCTTGCTTTTATCTCTTGAAGTTTGATCCAGTTAACATTTCAACCGTGACATTGTTGTTATTTACAGCGAAGATAATTGTTTGTCACACATAATGCAACTTCAAGGACAGCCTTTTAGCAGAAAACCACTTAACCATTTAGTTCAGAGCCTAGAGACACCCAGAGATGCCAGGATGGAAATGTTTCTAACCTATCCAAGCTGCATTTCTTGGAGGATCCTACCAGGCTAGAGAAGAAGAGAGATTTAGAAAGCCATAAGGGATTTCTCAAAGCACACACTTTACTTCAGGGGACTCTGCCCAACACATTACACCCTTCTCGTCTTATATAGACGATAAGAGGTCACAAAGACACAAACAAGGACCTAGCTAATAGGTCCGGATACAAACAGAGGCACCGGAAACTTCCGTGAGGGAATTATTCGCACATTATGAATAAAGGACCGCACCGTGAATGCACCTTCCCTAGCCTAATGCTACAGTAAAAGTGAACAGTAACTTGCTACAGTGAAATTGTACGGACTCAACGATCTCGTCCGTCACGAGCATTGTAGCTACAGATTGAATCATCTAAGTCGTCTTTTAGGAGATGTGCCTCGTATTTTTGTTCAAGGGCTTCAAGGTCTTCAGGTGAAAGGATTTGACTCAGTCTTCTTGATGAGGATGCTTCTTCATGAGCCCAATGGGATGCCTCTTCTTCAGCCCAGTTTGTGTCATCATCTTGTCGAGTGTCGGCAGGAATGCTTGGCTGAGGCCAGTTGGATGGTTGTGCATAAAAGGATATGTCCATGTTGTGGAACAGGGACAAAGATCCTTGTTCGTAGGGATCCTGGGACAGAGGGCCTCCAAAGCGTGCATAGGGGTCCTGGGCGGATTGGACAATATCATATGTTCCTGTCATTTCATGCTCTTGGGACGATGCAGCTTGTCTGTATTGTTCAAGTGATTCCCTAGCTTCTGGTGCTAGGTCATAATAATCCCACGTAGTGGGTGCATTATTCCAAATATCTTCAGGAATAGTTTTGTTTTCTTGACATAAGATTCTCTGGAGTTCTCGGTACTCGTTTTCGCAGAATTTAACAGATCTTATATAAGATTTGTAAATTCGAGCTTCCCTGCTGTTCAGATGGGGTTTGTAAGATGTGGTCCCTATTTCCTGTGGATTATCAATAATTGTGCCATTATTTATGAAAAAGTGCCATGGACGTCGGAAAAGCAGGATGGTGTGAACTTCAGGATTTGGTGGCATGGTTCTCAGTTCTTTTTCTAAGTCTTGTTTCCAACATGTAGGATGATAGAACCAATTAAGAAAATCTAAGATATTTTTATCACTTTCTCTTTCCACATTTCTTCCGAGTAAGAATATCCTGGTGAGGTTTGCAATGAATCTTCTGGTTGGAATTTCAATAGCTATTAAGTATTTATTGGTTAAGTACCATAACAGCGTCTTGAGCTGGTCAGGAAAATCATCTTCCTTCCAGATGAGAGGATGAATGAAAGGATAATTCAAATTTAACCCAAAAGGATAGAGAATTGAACCTCCATTGAATTTGAACAGATCTATGTGACACTGCCACATAAGATTTTCCAGATTTCCAGCAAGATTGTCATTCTGGATGTGCTGAACAATCTCTTGGGGATATTTCCAGCGTGACAAGTCTTTGATCTTCTCAATCTTGTATTTTACACCATAATTGAGCATGTGAAAGGCAGGTCGCTTGATGTACATGTTGATTTCAGCTGGTGCTTTGGGTCTTGATAAAAAGTCAGCAAGTACATTCTTTTTGCCAGGAATGTGTTTGGTTTCAAAAGAGTATTTTGAAAACCATTCAGCCCATCTAAGCAAACTGAGAATTTGGAATCTCGCTTTTGTTTAAACTTGGTCATCCGAGGGAAAGATGCCATGTCTAATTTTACCAGAAGTGATGGCCGATGAGATGAAACTCAAATTTTTTTTATTCCATTTTTTACTGCCAAGATTTCTTTAAAAGTGGAATGATAATGCATTTCAGCTTGAGAGAACTTTCCACTTTTGTAAGCACAGAGGTGTTTCTTACCATCAATTTCTTCGAATAGGATGGCTGCCCAGTATTCATCACTGGCATCAGTTTGAAGAATTCTTCTTCCTGATGATGGTATTTGTAATGGTGGGAGATTTTGCATAATCTCATTAAGCTCAGTGACTGCTTCAGTCTGGGGTTTTCCCCAAGGTGGGCGATTCTTCTTCAGCATGGATTGCAAAGGAATTAAGAGCTTTGCAATATTTGGGACAAAATCCCAGAGATAATTGATTATCCCAAGAAATTGCTGAACTTGTTTTCTGGTGAAGTTGTCTTTAGGAAACTTCAATAGTTCTTGAGCAATATGTGGCCCTGAGTAGTACGTACCCTTGTTAAGGTGCATACCAAGGAATTCGATTTCTGTCTGGGCGATATTCATCTTTCTTTGAGAAAGCATGATACCGTGTTTCTTCACAATTTCTGCAAATTGCTCAAGAAGTTGAAAGTGTGACTGCTCATCAGGACTATAGAGCAGGATGTCATCAATGTATATGGTTGCAGTTGACAAGATTGGTTGGAAAATACGACACATGGCCTTTTAGAAAAAGGGATGGTGCTACCTTTAGGCCGAAAGGAAGAACTTTCCACTGGAAGTGCTGGTTTGGGATACAAAATCTTGTTTTGGATCTGTCTTCAGGGTGGATGCCCAGTTGCCAAAATCTGGCTTTAAGGTCGAATTTAGAATAGATATGGGCCTTGGTCAGGCCAGCAAAGAGAGAGTCTCTGGATGATAGAGGGAATTTGTCATCTTGGAGAAAAAGGTTGAGAGGTTGGTAGTTGATTACCAGTCTCATTTTCCCTCTGTTTTGCTCAGCACGCTTATTGACATAAAAAGCTTCACAAGCCCATTGAGAATTGGAGATTTCAATAAGGCCTTGCTGCAATAGTTCTGAGCATTCCCTTTGGGCTAAAACCAAATGCTCTGGATTCATTCCCGGATGACTCGCTTTGGTCGGATTTATATCTTCATTTTTCTTAAAAGGAAGGCGAACAAAGAACTCTGGATTTTTCCACAAAGGATGGGAACATTTTTGGGCAAATTCCGCACAGGATTCCGAACAGGATTCTAACAACTTTTGCATGATTGGATCGAGTAGACTCATCTGAATGGAAAAGAGTCTCTGAATGTTGACAAATTCAGAGAATTGGTCTTTATATCTAAGACCTTTTTCCAGGGATGATGCGAAGTTGAGAGATTTGAGTCATAATATCCCACCCAATTATCAGATCTTTATTCGGGAGACTTGATCCAAAGATTTTTGTGGTTATGGAACACTGAGAAAAGAACTGGACAGTTATTGGAGTGGTTATGACGCTTGTGGAGAAGGTATCTCCAGAAGCCGAATTGAAATATCTGATATAAGGAGTCCGAATTCTTCGGGAAGAACTTTAGTATCTAGAATGGAGCAACTTGCTCCAAGTATCAATGAGAGCAATAACAAAGTGATTGGTTTGGCAAACTTTGAGGTGAGAATTTTCACCGGAAAATGAGGAAAGTGAGTTTGACTTGTGAAGATGTCAAGGTTTGGTTCTGGAGATGTGGGTGAGATGTGAAAAATGTCTTCAGACTTCGAGTCTGACTCATTCTCACTAGAAGTTTGGTACAATGGAATGGCACAAAGAGTTTGTTCAGATGGTTCTTCATCAGCAGAGAATAAGGATTCAATATCATCATTTTGAAGAGAAATGCCTGTTTCATTCTCAATGAGATGAATTAGATGATTCTGACATTTTCTCGTTTGAGGACAATTTTTGGCAAAATGTCCTTTCTGGTTGCAGATGTAGCAACGGTTTGATTTCTTGCAGCCTGTGCGATCATTCCTTTTGCGTAGGTATCGCCATTTCTTCTTTTTCCGGAGATGCTTGGAGCCATGTTTGGGTTTGTTCCACCAGAACTTCTTGTAATGCTTCTTTTTTCTGGAATACTTGCCACAAGTACCATCACAGTCTTGTTTGGAGCATTTGATTTTTAGCTTCTGGCGAGAGCAAGCTGATTCAAGGCGCTTGTCATCCGTAATGTAGGTACGGACCATCTAGCGTTTGAAGCATAGTTCTTTGAGGCATAGATGGATTTCTTGCTGTATTTCTCCCAAGGGAACATCCTGTACTCTCCTTTGTTTTCCGAAGAACGATCTTTCAACCATCGGAGATAGTTCTTTAGGAATGGAAGTAAGGAAAACATGCTTCAGGTTTGGATCTGTTCCTACTTGATAAAAAAGTTGAAGCATTAGTCGGTAATGCTTATCAAGATGCTTTTTCTGGAGGGAACAGCATCTTCTTTCGAAAAATTATCTCCTTTTTAATTCTATGAGATCAATGGGTTTTCCCACAAAAACATGATATAAGATGGTGATGGCATGGCTGAAATTTGGTGACAACAGAAAATGCAACTGGTCCTGTTCTGAAAGTGATTACCACCAAAGTTTGAGACTTCTTGTGAACCTTGTAATGAAGTGGTAAAGAACATCATTCATATCATGGTTGGTAATAAACTGGGTATTCAACCAAGTATGAAATTCTTCAAGTCTTTCTGACCATTTGGGATAAGGAATATCATCGATGGTGAAGAATTGTTTGGATGCAATGGATGTAGGTCGAGCAGGATTGCTCGTCTGACCATATTCTGGGTCAGAATAGTTTGATTCCATTTCATCATCTGGAGGATCAGCCATGAATATTGATGAAGTGACTGGCACAATAGGAAGGGGATCAGCTGTAGGAATTAAGAAAAATGAAGAGGAGGAAAGAGATACTGAATCTGATTCAGTATCAGGAGAAGTTTGTTCTGCTGGGAGCAAAGTTTGTTTTTCTGGAATGGCAGAATCTGGTTGTTGTATGGTGGGGTTAGATTCTTGAGTACTCAAATCCTTTAGAAATGATTCAAATGGATTTGATAACATCATCTGATCTGGCCTTTCTCTTATCACGAGCGAGCTCGATTCTGTAGGTGCTTTTTTCTCTTTCCCTTTATCCTTCTGCAAGGCCTTGAGGCAATTTCGTATTTGTGCCATGTCTGGTTCTCTTCTGTAGGGATCTTCTGGGATAGTGGCAAAAATAGAAGTCTGTGGTTGTGGAGGTACATACCAAGTTCTAACAGAAGGTGCCAATGGATCGAAAGGTCTAAACCTTCCTTCTTCAAGAAGTTGAATTTGCTTCTTGAGCTTTTCAATTTCTGGCTGTGGACTTTCAAGATAATGATACCCAAGATGTTGTCCTGATTCTAAGGCATGAAGCCTTTTCTAGAACTCAGAAAGTATCTTCTTGGTGCTTTCATCATATCTTCGGAGATCTTGTTGCACATTTCCAATGTTGGAATCAATCATCTTAAAGGCATTGTTCAGTGCCAACAGAGTCTCGATTGCCGCAATTTAGAACAGTTTTCAAGAACGGAAATCTTTTCTGTCTCCCATGTTCATCCACATCAGTGGGGGTTGGTATTTTCGGAACATGACGGTATCTGTTTTGTGGATCAATGAATTCTTCTGAAGTAGGAAACGAAAGTTTTGAACTTTCTCTGACAAGAGGGGGAAAATCAGTTTCTTGGAACATGGCAATAGAAGAAGTGGGAGGTGTTTCACTGGAGCCTCAAATGGGTAAGAATGTTTCTTGGCCCATTTTTGGATTGGCTTATAGAACGGAGAGAGGGCTTGCTTTTTTTTAGGAGAAGATGATGGAGGTGATTTTGGTGGATCTGGTGGGACTACAGGTGTAGTTTTGAACTCTGGTGGTGGAGGTGGAGCAAAAGAAACCATATACTGGTACTTGTCGCACTCACCAAGAGTATCAACGGAGGAATCTCCGTTTAAGTATCTTTGATACACCTTATTTTTTGACTTTTTTCGTCAAGGTGGAGATCTTGCTAAAGGATCTACCTCGTCAGGGGAATTTGTGCAATGGGAACATTGGCAAAAAGGATCCCAAAAGCAATGACCATAATTGTCTTTATAGTATTGGACAGGATGTCCATCACCGTCAAAGTGTCGAACAAGCTTTTTGGATCTGGCTCGGAAATGGATTGGGGGACACATGGTTCAATCATGAAGAGGGTTTGGAAGATAGAAGGACTTTCTTCCTTTTCCTTGCCAAATTTGATGGAAACAGTTCCATCTTTTTTCCGAACGAACTCTAAGTCTGTGGACTGGAAAGGCTTGTTATGCTGGTGTAGCTTTTCGTAGTTGGTAATCCAAGTCTCCGGGAGGAGCTTGGCCAACGTATCCTTTGGGATCTGTCTAGGAACATGGATGCACGATGCTTGATCATTTTGCATGGAGATAAACAGAGCATCTTCATTACCATTGTTAAAGTTAAGATCAAGGGCATTGTTCTGCACTCAATAAACCATCTGATAATGAAGTGTTGCAGCGATAGATTCAGCAGTTTGAGGGGCTCCAGTGAGCTGGACTTGAACTTTTAAAAAAGAGAATAGCTGAGGATCTGAAAGGGCGATGTTGAAATTTGGATACAAAGTCACGAAGACTATTCCGGCGTTCAAAGTGGTTTGGACAGTACCGATACAAGCATGCTGGTATTGCAAAAACCTGGTATCCAACAATGCTATTCTTGCCACAACTGGCAAACCTTTACGACCATGAAAGGTAAGAGCAAGACGAACAGCTCCATAATGGACATGAGTATATCCTTGTTGAGCCCACTGTCTGGGGAACTCTGGAGGGATTTGAAGAGTAACAAAGTACTCCTTTTCGGTAGCAGGAATAGGATGCTAGTCGAATTTGGAGGACTGGACGTACTCCTTTACTTGCTTTAGGGTTTGGTGAATAAGTTGGCGGATGGAGCGGATGGGTGAAAAAGATGTGTGTGGTTTGGCAAAAGCAGAGTAAGGGTTCATAAGGGGAAGTTGGGTTTCTGAGATCTTGGTTTCATCACTAAGAGAGACTTCATAAAGATAGTCTATCGTAGAAGCATTAGAAACACGAAACTCTGGAGAGGTTGAAGATGAAGGAGATGAAGCAAGAGAAACAGGTGTTTCAAGAATTTCTGGTTGTGTAGACATGATGAGAAAAGATCTTCAAAGACCTTTGGATTCACCTACCAAGCGCATGGAATGGATAACCTTAAAAACGAAACCATGGCTCTGACGGTGATGGACATCCTATCTATTGCTATAAAGACAATTATGGTCATTGCTTTTGGGATCCTTTTTGCCAATGTTCCCATTGCACAAATTCCCCTGATGAGGTAGATCCTTTAGCAAGATCTCCACCTCGACAAAAAAAGTCAAAAAATAAGGTGTATCAAAGATACTTAAACGGAGATCCCTCCGTTGATACTCTTGGTGAGTGCGACAAGTACCAGTATATGGTTTCTTATGCTCCACCTCCACCACCAAAGTTCAAAACTACACCTGTAGTCCCACCAGATCCACCAAAATCACCTCCACCATCTTCTCCTCAGAAAAAGCAAGCCCTCTCTCCGTTCTATAAGCCAATCCAAAAATGGGCCAAGAAACATTCTTACCCATTTGAGGCTCCAGTAGAAACACCTCCCACTTCTTCTATTGCCATGTTCCAAGAAACTGATTTTCCCCCTCTTGTCAGAGAAAGTTCAAAACTTTCGTTTCCTGCTTCAGAAGAATTCATTGATCCACAAAACAGATACCGTCATGTTTCGAAAATACCAACCCCCACTGATGTGGATGAACATGGGAGACAGAAAAAGATTTCTGCTGCTGAAGCTGTTCTAAACTGGCAATCAGAGACTCTGTTGGCACAGAACAATGCCTTTAAGATGATTGATTCCAACATTGGAAATGTGCAACAAGATCTCCGAAGATATGATGAAAGCACCAAGAAGATACTTTCGAGTTCCGTAAAAGGCTTCATGCCTTAGAATCAGGACAACATCTTGGTTATCATTATCTTGAAAGTCCACAGCTAGAAATTGAAAAGCTCAAGAAGCAAATTCAACTTCTTGAAGAAGGAAGGTTTAGACCTTTCGATCCATTGGCACCTTCTGTTAGAACTGGGTATGTACCTCCACAACCACGACTTCTATTTTTGCCACTATCCCAGTAAGATCCCTACGTAAGAGAACCAGACATGGCACAAATACGAAATTGCCTCAAGGCCTTGCAGAAGGATAAGGGGAAAGAGAAAAAAGCGCCTACAGAATCGAGCTCGCTCGTGATAAGAGAAAGGCCAGATCAGATGATGTTATCAAATCCATTGGAATCATTTCTAAAGGATTTGAGTACTCGGGAATCTAACCCCACCATACAACAACCAGATTCTGCCATTCCAGAAAAACAAACTTTGCTCCCAGCAGAACAAACTTCCCCTGATACTGAATCAGATTCAGTATCTCTTTCCTCCTCTTTATCCTTCTCAATTCCTACAGCTGATCCCCTTCCTATTGTGCCAGTCACTTCATCAATATTCATGGCTGATCCTCCAGATGATGAAATGGAATCAAACTATTCTGACCCAGAATATGGTCAAACGAGCAATCCTGCTCAACCTACATACATTGCATCCAAACAATTCTTCACCATCGATGATATTCCTTATCCCAAATGGCCAGAAAGACTTGAAGAATTTCATACTTGGTTGAATACCCAGTCCATTACCAACCATGATATGAATGATGTTCTTTACCACTTCATTACAAGGTTCACAGGAAGTCTCAAACTTTGTGGCAATCACTTTCAGAATAGGACCAGTTGCATTTTCTGTTGTCACCAAATTCCAGCCATGCCATCACCATCTTATATCATGTTTTTGTGGGAAAACCCACTAATCTCATAGAATTAAAAATGAGAGAATTTTTCGAAAGAAGATGCTGTTCCCTCCAGAAAAAGCATCTTGACAAGCATTACCGACTAATACTTCAAATTTTTTATCAAGTAGGAGCAAATCCAAACCTGAAGCATGTTTTCCTTACTTCCATTCCTAAAGAACCATCTCAGATGGTTGAAAGATCGTTCTTCGGAAAACAAAGGAGAGTACAGGATGTTCCATTGAGAGAAATACAACAAGAAATCCATCTATGCCTCGAAGAACTATGCTTGAAACGCCAGATGGTCCGTACCTACATTACGGATGACAAGCGCCTTGAATCGCCTTGCTCCGCTTAAGCTAAAAATCAAATGCTCCAAACAAGACCGTGATGGTACTTGTGGCAAGTATTCCAGAAAAAGAAGCATTACAAGAAGTTCGTGGAACAAACCCAAACATGGCTCCAAGCATCTCCGGAAAAGAAGAAATGGCGATACCTACGCAAAAGGAATGATCGCACAAAGCTGCAAGAAATCAAACCGTTGCTACATTCGCAACCGAGAAAGGACATTTTGCCAAAAATTGTCCTCAAACGAGAAAATGTCAGAATCATCTAATTCATCTCATTGAGAATGAAACAGGCATTTCTCTTCAAAATGATGATATTGAATCCTTATTCTCTGCTGATGAAGAACCATCTGAACAAACTCTTTGTGCCATTCCATTGTACCAAACTTCTAGTGAGAATGAGTCAGACTCGGAGTCTAAAGACATTTTTCACATCTCACCCACATCTCCAGAACCAAACCTTGACATCTTCACAAGTCAAACTCACTGTCCTCATTTCCCAGTGAAAATTCTCACCTCAAAGTTTGCCAAACCAATCACTGTTATTGCTCTCATTGATACTGGAGCAAGTTGCTCCATTCTAGATACTAAAGTTCTTCCTGAAGAATTCTGGACTCCTTATATCAGATATTTCAATTCGGCTTCTGGAGATACCTTCTCCACAAGCGTTAGAACCACTCCAATAACTGTCCAGTTCTTTCCTCAGTGTTCCATAACCACAAAAATCTTTGGATCAAGTCTCCCGAATAAAGATCTGATAATTGGGTGGGATATTATGACTCAAATCTCTCAACTTCGCATCATCCCTGGAAAAGGTCTTAAATATAAAGACCAATTCTCTGAATTTGTCAACATTCAGAGACTCTTTTCCATTCAGATGAGTCTACTTGATCCAATCATGCAAAAGTTGTTAGAATCATGTTCGGAATCCCATGCAGAATTTGCCCAAAAATGTTCCCATCTTTTATGGAAAAATCCAGAGTTCTTTGTTCGCCTTCCTTTCAAGAAAAATGAAGATATAAATCCGACCAAAGCGAGTCATCCGGGAATGAATCCAGAGCATCTGGTTTTAGCCCAAAGAGAATGCTCAGAACTATTGCAGCAAGGCCTTATTGAAATCTCTAATTCTCAATGGGCTTGTGAAACTTTTATGTCAATAAGCGTCTTTGAGCAAAACAGAGGGAAAATGAGACCGGTAATCAACTACCAACCTCTCAACCTTTTTCTCCAAGATGACAAATTCCCTCTACCATCCGAGACTCTCTCTTTGCCTGGCCCTGACCAAGGCCCATATCTATTCTAAATTCGACCTTAAAGCCGGATTTTGGCAATTGGGCATCCACCCTAAAGACAGATCCAAAACAAGATTCTATATCCTAAACCAGCACTTCCAGTGGAAAGTTCTTCCTTTCGACCTAAAGGTAGCACCATCCCTTTTCCAAAAAGCCATGCGTCGTATTTTCCAACCAATCTTGTCAACTGCAGCCATATACATTGATGACATCCTGCTCTATAGTCCTAATGAGCAGTCACACTATCAACTCTTTGAGCAATTTGCAGAAATTGTGAAGAAACATGGTATCATGCTTTCTCAAAGAAAGATTAATATCGCCCAGACAGAAATCGAATTCCTTAGTATGCACCTTAACAAGGGTACGTACTACCCAGGGCCACATATTGCTCAAGAACTATTGAAGTTTCCTAAAGACAACTTCACCACAAAACAAGTTCAGCAATTTCTTGGGATAATCAATTATCTCAGGGATTTTGTCCCAAATATTGCAAAGCTCTTAATTCCTTTGCAATCCATGCTGAAGAAGAATCCCCACCTTGGGGAAAACCCCAGGAAAGTCGGCGAGCTTAAGGAGATTATGCAAAATCTCCCACCATTACAAATACCATCATCAGGAAGAAGAATTCTTCAAACTGACGCTAGTGATGAATACTGGGCAGCCATCCTATTCGAAGAAATTGATGGTAAGAAACACCTCTGTGCTTACAAAAGTGGAAAGTTCTCTCAAGCTAAAATGCATTATCATTCCACTTTTAAATAAATCTTGGCAGTAGAAAATGGAATCAAAAAATTTGAGTTTCATCTCATCGGCCATCACTTCTGGTAGAATTAGACATGGCATCTTTCCCTCGGATGACCAAGTTTAAACAAAAGCGATTCCAAATTCTCAGTTTGCTTAGATAGGCTGAATGGTTTTCAAAATACTCTTTTGAAATCAAACACATTCGGCAAAAAGAATGTACTTGCTGACTTTTTGTCAAGACCCAAAGCACCGCCTGAAATTAACATGTACATCAAGCGACCCGCCTTTCACATGCTCAATTATGGTGTAAAATACAAGATTGAGAAGATCAAAGACTTGTCAAGCTGGAAATATCCCCGGGAGATTGTTCAGCACATCGAGAATGACAATCTTCTTTGGAAATCTGGAAAATCTTATGTGGCGTGTCACACAGATCTGTTCAGATTCAATGGAGGTTCAATTCTCTATCCTTTTGGGTTAAATTTGAATTATCATTTCATTCATCCTCTCATCTGGAAGGAAGATGATTTCCCTGACCAGCTCAAGACGCTGTTATGGTACTTAACCAATAAGTACTTAACAGCTATTGAAATTCCAACTAGAAGATTCATTGCAAACCTCACCAGGATATTCTTACTCAGAAGAAATGTGGAAAGAGAAAGTGATAAAAATCTCTTAGATTTTCTTAATTGGTTTTATCATCCTACATGTTGGAAACAAGACTTAGAAAAAGAACTGAGAACCATGCCACCAAATCCTGAAGTCCACACCATCCTGCTTTTATGACGTCCATGGCACTTTTTCACAAATAATGGCACAATTATTGATAATCCACAGGAAATAGGGATCACATCTTACAAACCCCATCTAAACAGCAGGGAAGCTCGAATTTACAAATCTTATCCAAGATCTGTTAAATTCTGCGAAAACGAGTACCGAGAACTCTAGAGAATCTTATGTCAAGAAAACAAAACCATTCCTGAAGATATTTGGAATAATGCACCCACTACGTGGGATCATTATGACCTAGCACCAGAAGCTAGGGAAGCACTTGAACAATACCGACAAGTTGCATCGTCCCAAGAGCATGAAATGACAGGAACAGATGATATTGTCCAATCCACCCAGGACCCCTATGCACGCTTTGGAGGCCCTCTGTCCCAGGATCCCTACGAACAAGGATCTTCGTCCTTGTTCCACAACATGGACATATCCTTTTATGCACAACCATCCAACTGGCCTCAGCCAAGCATTCCTGCCGACACTCGACAAGATGATAACACAAACCGGGCTGAAGAAGAAGCATCCCATTGGACTCATGAAGAAGCATCCTCATCAAGAAGACTGGGTCAAATCCTTTCACCTGAAGACCTTGAAGCCCTTGAACAAAAATACGAGGCACATCTCCTAGAAGACGACTCAGATGATTCAGTCTGTAGCTACAATGCTCGTGACGGACGAGATCGTTTCACTGTAGCAAGTTACTGTTCACTTTTACTGTAGAACTAGGCTAGGGAAGGTACTGTTCACAGTACGGTCACTGTTCATAGTGTGCGAATAATTCCCTCCCGGAAGTTTCCGGTGCCTCTGTTTGTATCTGGACCTATTAGCTAGGTCCTTATTTGTGTCTTTGTGACCTCTTATCATCTATATAAGGCGAGGATGGTGTAATGTGTTGGGCAGAGTCCCCTGAAGTAAAGTGTGTGCTTTGAGAAATCCCTTATGGCTTTCTAAATCTCTCTTCTTCTCCAGCCTGGTAGGATCCTCCAAGAAATGCAGCTTGGATAGGTTAGAAACATTTCCATCCTGGCATCTCTGGGTGTCTCTAGGCTCTGAACTAAAGGGCTAAGTGGTTTTCTGATAAAAGACTGTCCTTGAAGGGCTTGAACGGGAGTTGTTCGCCCACTGTAGGAAGGCATACATGCAGAAAATTGTTCTTGGCTCTCCCTGGTTCTAAGTCTAGGTCCATTCAACAATAAGCAATTCAATAAAAATAATTACTACATTATAAACTCCATTTTGGACAGAGTGTATAATGCACTATTATTTTCCACATCATGAAGCTTATAAAGCAACAATAAGAAGAATTATATATAATTATCAATGATCCATTTCCTTTGAGTAGACAAATCATTTAAATTATACATCTCCATAATATTAATATAGAGGGGAATTACATATAATTTTCAAAACATTTATCCCATTTGGGTAGATAAATATTTTTCAATTATACATCCCAATCTTTTAAATATGAGAATTAATCTTCATGCTATTTTCCAAATTAATATACACAATAACTCCCTTTGGGTGAGTCATTGTATATACTAATTTTTATCAATAAGGGACTTCAAAAATTTATGCCCAAAATTCATCAACAATATGATGCACTTTACAACATGTGCTTCCCAAGATCATATTGCATTTATCAAATAACAATTTTTGCCACAATTTTTTTTTTAAATTCTTTTTATTTGTTATTTTCTTATTATTTAAATGCTTCGGACCCTCCCATGGGCCCCTGACCCGCTAGCAGCCCAAATCAGACCACGAGGCCTAACCCACGAGGCCCAAATCGGACCGCGGAGCCTAAACCTTCGCCCAACCCACGTTATCTAATTCGCTGCTTGGAAACGGGCGAGCATGCAGAGCCCAAGATGTACCAGACAATTTCCCCTTCGCTTGGGCTACAGGGTCCGCGTGACCTTTGGGCCCTTTAGAATGATTCTGGGCTCACACCCAAAATAAGAAATAAAAGGAAAATTGGGCTTATTTGGCCCCGGCCCAGGTGAGTTATAGCCCCACGATTATGGGCTCATGCCCAGAATTCGAATTTTAAATAGAATATGGGCAAAAGCCCATATTTTGGCCCAAGCCCAGCTAGAGGTCTTCTTCAACCTCCACTCGGATCCTGAACCTCTGCAAAATCGAGTCACACGACCTGATTTTGATCCGAAGCTAAAAAAAAAAAAAAAAAAAAACATAGAATAGTTACTAGAATGAATTAAATGAAGAAAGAACAAGAAAATCTTCCATATTCAAGCTTCAAAGTTTCAAATCTAAGCCTCCCATGGCTGAATTTCGGATTTCTAATGTTTAAGCCCAAAAAGCTTATCTTAATGCAACAAAAAGATACTAAAACATATATACACATATATATATGTAACAATATCCATGCAACAATTTATAAAGAACATCAATCAATTGAATGTAATTTAAAAAATTTTAGGACTTTTCAAGGTATAAACCCTAAAATTTCAAAAAAATAAATTACTCTGGTACCAAAATCTATTGAAATGCCAAATCTTCCTCTCTATGACCTATCTCAGTATAGCAGTTTTCAATAGGATTAAACAACTTATAGGTATAACTGATCCTTTTATAGGCTATAGAGGATTTGCTAGGTCCCCAATTTCACTATTGCAGAGTTTTCTTTCTGTAGATAGCTTGATTGCAGGTTGTGTATACCATAAGAATTGCAACAAGTGTAAATTTATACAGCAAGACCTAGTTTGGACAAGAATCACTTGTAAATTTGTATTATGAGACTCAGATGACGTTACAATGAAGAAATGTTTTTCATGCTTCCACGCTTCCAGCCAGCTTTACAAAATTCCATGAATTGAAACTAGCCAGAATGACGCATCTCTTTTACATTCATCTGCATACCATGTCACCATATTACGGTGTGGTAAGTCCTTGAATGTATTATGGCTAGCACACGATGCCCTTATCTTTTTGAAGATCTGATCTTAATATGAATCCAGCTTTAGTGTCGAAATCATCAACAGCAATGAAAGCATAAAAAGATAGGAGTTAGCTAACTTTTATCGGCATCATTATGCATCCATTGGGCGGTGTGGTACTCTGATTTTATGAATTTTCCAGTGTCTATTTGCAGCGAAGACAGACAGCCTCTGGTTCAGTTCCTTCATCAAAGAATATAGGGCCCCCTATTACAAAATGCATGTGGGCAATAAGCTCAGTAGAATCGAGATGCTGCCCTGGACCCAGACGACTAGGTAATGCTACGTTGTCTGGCCTGACCTCGTTCATTGAGCTCTTAGGTCCATGTCTTTTGTCTGGTGAGCATGATGAAGCGCATATTATAACTCCAGAATCTTCGTACCCGTCCTTAGATTCTTCTATGGGGAATGTAGCAGATTTGCCATTGATCATTTGTCAAGAGTGATACTATCAGTCATAAGGCAAAGATTATAGACCTGTCCAATACGCCGATTTTCTGTTCAAGAAATTTTGGCTCAACTTTGGTCATTCTAACAAATGTTCACACAAAATGAGTTGGCCATTATAGAGTTAATTCTACATTTCATGGTAAAAGTTTTTCATCTGACGAAAAACTGGTTTGATCGTGTTTTAGCTGTTAGAAATATCTTAACTTTCTAAATATGATATCACTGCTCGGTGGAGAATTCTTGAACTTCCATGGACCGTACCTCGGTCAGCTTGGAGTTGGAAGTGATCCATCTGAATCGCTCTGTTTACGGTCTTCGCAGAACACGATGAAAGAATTGGCTTTGCATGAAGCAATCGGGAACAACTAGATAAGTTCACCAATATTCGGGTGGTAACCGCAACATGCAGACACTCTTCCCATCCAGTCACATCATGTCCATGACGTAGTTCCCAACAGAAAATATTTTATTGGCAATGACGACAGTAATTTCATTGCAATATACAACTACCTCTCTGTCATATGACGAAAGTTCTGTTATCATGCACCTTATTCTCTCCTTTCCTTTTTTTCTCTGTATTTGCAGACTAAATTAGAATGTTAGAGAGTGATAATGCAAATATCTAGGCCTTATCACCAATCGTTTGGTTTTGCAGATATCTCCACCACACAACAAATTCGCATCTTTTCAAGCTTCTCAGATCTTCCGATGAACTTGTCTCAGTTCTGGTCCAGCTAAAATATTCTCTCTTTACCTCATTTGAAATTTTCTTCCTGTACTTAACACTAGAAAGCATGATTGTCGCCAAGAGGGTCCTCAAAGTAGCTAGGAAGTGGCAAAAGATCACCGCTGCTGAAAGAAAAAGAATTCCTCGTCCAATAACAGGAAGATTTTCAAATGCAAACGGCATAGGTGAGAAGGGTAACTTTGTAATCTAAAGCGATGACAGAAGCCGCTTTGCCATCCCCCGGCATGTCTCAGTACCCTTGTTTATCGGGAGCTGTTTAGAATGTCTGAAGAAAAGTATGGACTATCAAGTGATGGACCCATCATTTTGCCAGTTGACGCGGAGGTTTTGGAGTACACCATTGTACTCCTACAGAACGGTCTAGGTGAAGATCCATAAGAGCTTTGCTTGATGCAAATTCTTATCGTCACTGCTCATCATCTGTTTCTTTGTATCAAGGCTACATCGGCCAATATTGGATTGTTCATTATCAGTTGGAGACATTCTTGTATTTTGTAAATAAATTTGTAATGAAGTATATCTTAAGACTTTTTCAGTTTCACCTCAAAACTTCCGTAGATCTCTTGATCCGGAGATAGCATTAGTGAAAAAGTCCATAATAAGTCATGTAAAGTGAGAATTGTTCATAAAATCATAAACCTATTACGGTGGTCAAGTCGATCCTAAACTTTCCAATTTTGTCAATTTAGTACTAAACCATTTAACAATTTGCTAATGTAACCCTACAAGTCAAATTGGACGGCAAATGTTTATGTGGATACCTAGTTGGCGCTAGCCATTCTTTGTTGCACTGCCAGCACTAACATGAAGGATTTTTGCAACTTTTTTCAAATTTTCTAAATTTTCTATTTTTTGCATTGACATGGCACTAATTGGGTGTCCATGTAAGCATTTTGGCTAGGAGGACTACATTAATAAATCATCAAAAGGTTTAGAATTAAATTGACAAAATTGAAAATTTAGTACTGAAGTAATTTTTGCACAATAGGTTTATGACTTTTTGGATAATTATCCTGTCATGTAAATTTGGTGAAAGAATTCATATTGCCAAAGACTTGAAAGTCACCTTTAAGATTAACTTGAATTGGCACTCACATAGAACAGAGGCAATTAGTGATGTACTGTCAGCTTGTCATTTACATAAGCATGTAGCAATGTTGCTATCGTATGCTTCTTCATTGAAGCCTAGCTAAAGACAGAGAAAGCCTTAGTTGTCTAATTTACTTCAAAAAGTTGTTCATCGAATGTTTATTCTCGTGGTTACTTAGGAAATCTGGATGGCTGGAATGGTTATATTATGTAAAGTCATAATTCACAACTTCATACCCTATCCATTTCATTGGGAGAGCAATGTTTTCATTGAGAAGATATACAATACATTTTCTTTCTGAGACATCATCATCTACCCGAAAAAGAAAAGTATTCTTTTATGTCCTACCGGCGGAAAAAGTTTCATTGATTGGCGATCTTATAATTTATTCTTGAAGTAAAAATTGAACATTACCTCACGATGAAGAATCAAATGAGACAAAGCTAAAGATGAGTAGGATGTCGTAAAAATGGTCTCTTTTCTATCCATAAATTACTCTAACTTGTTGTCAATTGTGCTCTGGTGCCTATTGAGAAATGTGATAGATCAGTTTTATCAAAGCAATGCTACTTTAATTCGTATTTTTGATCTTTTTTATTGTAGTCATGCAACAAAGGGTCGGTGAATTATATTCACTTTCAAGAAATACATATGAAGAAAGATGACCCTACCTGTGATAATATTATTTAGTTCCAACTTCTAATCCAAACTTATATGGCTAATTTCATCAAATTGTTCATTAGCTTTGTCGAGTTCTCTTTACTAAGTGTGTCGCACAAGATAGTATTTGACAATTTACTAGATCGTTTTCCGCACCACAGGTCATGTTCTCCAAGAAAGTATCCCAATATAGACATTTGACCTAACCCTTAACCAATTATTCAGAAATCGGTCCTGAACTTTAAGTACTTTCGAAATGGTAACGGCGGGGAAAATATTCTATTCTTGTCTAACCTTTCATTTCGTCAACCTATTATTATATGTGGATCATGACGAGTGAGTTGGTTGTGCGCAAGACAGTTGTACAATGGGACCTTTTCTAGTGTGAATAACCATGGAAACAAGGAAATACTCTTGTAATCAATACTAGAGAAACGTACAGATATGTCCTGGATCCTAAAAGAGAAGGTGTTATAACTGCCTCCGTGCATATATGGTCAAGAATTCTCTTATTATCTGACTTTTCATTCCTTTTTAAGGTCGTTTGGAGGCAAAAACTAGGCAGACACTATGCAAACATATGGGTCATATCATCAAATTCTTGGCTGTACTTGAACACAACTAAGTAACAAACTAATATGTCGTGAAGAATCTCGAACCATTTCTCTATATAGCCAGCTTCCTACCGTGCCTTCTTAGAATAAAACCTTTTCTGAGTTTGCACCTCGGTAAAATCTTCTTTTGTCATCTCCTTTTATCCTCGATCCATACTTCAAAGTCAAGACAACATGATCAGCACTGAGAAACTACTCAAAATTGCTAGGAAGTGGAAAAAGATAGTTACCCCAGCGAGAAAAAGAATTTCTCATCCCACAAAAAGGAAATTTTCAGGTGTACAGAAATGTGAAGTGTTAGAAGTGAGGCAGAAGGGTCTTTTTGTAGTCTATAGCACAGATGGCAGGCGCTTCGCTGTTCCGTTGCCTTGTCTCCAAACTTACATTTTCCATGAGCTGTTCAAGATGTCAGAAGAAGAGTTTGGACTATCAAGCGATGGACCGATCATAATGCCATTTGACGCAGCAGCTATGGAGTATGCAATCTCACTCATTCGACGAGGTCTGTCTGAAGATTCACAAAGAGCACTGCTTGACTTCATTTCTGTAGGCCGCTGCTCATCTTCTTCTTCTTCTTTGTATCAAGGTTCTGTAGGCCATCAGCAATTACTTGTTTGTTGATAAAGCAATGTTGACACCTTTTTTTCGGTCAACGCGTCAATAAAAGTAAGAAAATCAAGATTAGGGTTCTGATTGTGATGGAATCCATTTATTGAAAAAAAAAATATTGTTTTTCATTTCTTTCATTTGGCCAATCATATGTAGGTAATTTCTTATTCATTTCCATCAAAAACTCAAAAAATCAAATAGTTCATTTTCGAGTTGACTTTTTAGAACTCATTTGTTAAAAAGTCCATTCTAAAAAATCAACTCCAGCTCAACATTTGGCTTTTTTGCATAAAGGATTCCTTTCGACTTTAATTTCACTTTAGCCACAAAAATTTTGGAAAAATTCAAAGTTTTGACCATGAAATCAACCTTTTAGTAAAAAATAAACTAAAAGGTTGATTTTTGGTCAAACCTTTAATTAAAAAATTGAAAAGCATGAAAACTTTCAAATCACTTCATTTTAGCTTTTTTTTGATTTAGCATTGAAAATTCTACAAAAATCGATTAAGAACCTCCTGTTTTGAATTTTTCCGTTTTAAGTTCGAAATCGGCAAAAAATAAAATTACTCACTCTTGTCATATTTTAGTTTAGTTTCTTTTACAACATTTAATATAGAGGTTATCACCCATTCACTCGTATGGCTAATTTTGAGATTTGGCATATGTAGACGTGCAAATTGCCATTTTTAGCCATAATTAGGGGTTCCAATCGATCCTTCATGATTTGCATACCTACACTTCCACTCCCCTCATTTTCTTGAGTTATATACAAATCCAAGGTCAAATTTGGTAAATTCACTCAAAAACTCACCAATTTGATAGATTTAGCTTACTTGAACTTAAGGAATCCAAGCTAATGAGCTCCATTTAGTGCAATTCAAGTTGACCCATTCTAGAATGAGGTTTAATTTGATTGTTTGAGGTTCAATTTTGATATTGACCCTCGATTTTATTTTTATTTTTATGCAAAGATCATGCCTTCAATTTAGTGTCAATTTAGATGCAATAGGCTATCAAGAACATGGGTATTTGAACTAATTGATGTCCTGTTACATCAATTGACTTCAATATTAACTGATTTGTGTCTCGAGGTGAGTAATTAAGAGATTTTGCTTGTTTTGTCCTTTAAATGAGTAAAGATTCTTTTCATTTAGGTCCCTAAGGGACTAAATTGCACAAAGAGGGACAAGAACTGGTCGAACCGGTCAAAGCAGGTTTGGACCAATTCGATCAAGCTCCAGCAAAAAGTGACTAGTTCGGCAACTCTCCAATGGACCTCCGGCGGTCGACGGCTACCATAAGCTGGTCAGCCACATAACCAATTCCCATGTGTCTTTATATTTTGAATTTGCAAATTTGCCCCCGAATTTTGTAAAATTATGAAAATGCACTTCGATTAGGTTCTAATCGTTTGATTGATCACGACTGTTCATCCTCGACATATCGTAGTCATTCCAATTAAACAAGTGCATGATTAGTTGTCATCTTGAGCAAACTTAAGGCCTAAACAATGGTTGTCAGGCTTGGGAGATTAACCCCTAGCCCTTGGATCAATCCAAGGGCTACGATTGCATCTTACAAGGGACTACATATTGAAATTTCCATCCAAAACTTAGGGGCGGCCACATTTTTCAGATCTGAACTCTCTCTCTCTTTTTCCCGCCCACTCTCTCTTCTTCTCTCTCCGGCGTGCGTCTCCTCTCTCGGCCTCACTCCTCGCTGCACACAACCGCTGCTCGCGGTAGCTCCATCGGCAACACACCTGTCTGTCTGACGTCCACCACTCCCTCCTGCGCCCTGTCGCCGCCGCCGTCCATTTGGTTGCCTATTGCATGTGGGTCCTAGCACCGGCGATCAACACCGGTATTGCAGCCGGTGGATCCTTTAGCCCCAGTTGGCAGTCCGGCGACATTCGCAAACATCTAGAGGCTTGCGACCCGTCTCTCTGATCTTTTCCGATCTGCTGGTGATTGGATCTCGGCAGATTGGCCTCCGGTGGTCCTTGAATCGGCAGCTTCTTGCTTGGCGTTCATCCTTATGTTTGGCGCTGCTTGTCTGTCCAGCGGCTGATCAGCGGGAGTCCAGCGTTTGTCCAATGACCTAAGGCGATCCTCATCCCTCGTAACCATCCTCGACGTCCCTTGAGGCTTGGTGCTCCTTGATCAAAGCTTGATCGAGCTCGAATCGCACAAAAAATGTCAAATAGTAATTACCTAATACTCGAGCTCAATGAGGCAAGATTACCTTAGGCAACAAAGGCTAGAGCTCACACTTAGGTCAAATTTTCATGCTTGAAATCTGAAGTTAGATGTTGGAGAAGTTGCTGTGATGAGGTTGTGGTGTTTGATGATGATTAGATGACTTGACTTAGCTTGATTGTTAATCCTGCAAAAGTCGTGTGCTGATTGGACTGACCTGATAGATGCCTCCGTTTGAGTTAGATAATGTGATTTTCAGGTTCCAGTGCCTTCACGAGATTTGAACTATTTTGATAAGCTTTTCAATAATATATTGCACGTCCGATTCCAACGTCGTTTGCTATGTCAAAAACAGTGCGGAAATCATCGATCCGTTCTGGAAATCATTGATTTGTGCTGCTGTTGATTGAAATTGACCGACCTGCTCGGTTTACTATTTTTGTATGATTTTTTTCCACTTTGATTTTTGAATGAATTTTCATGAACTTTAATCCTGACATTCAATTCTATTCACTAGAAAAATTTCGTAATTTTAGCTTGTCATTTGAATAGGATTAACTACATTTGTTTTTGTCAAATCTGGTATGAATAGCTGCAGATTAGACCTACTGGAGAAGTATCTTCGATTGAACTTGGTAATGTGTTCAATTGCCTCTGGTGCCTTCTAGACACCTATAAATGACATCTCAAGCTTTGAAATGCACGCATTAACTGAGTATCATTTGCTATGTCAAAGCCCTTCCCGAAGTCAGTGCATCTATTCTGCAAATTTGGTCATGTACTGTTATAATAGGTTAGCTGACCTATTTAGGTTCACGAATTTCTATGACTTTTTGTGTATTGATCTGGGACCAGGTGTGTTCATCATATTTGCTCCTAACATCTAGCCCTAGGACATAGCAAAATAACATAAAATTCATGCACCTTTTAAATAGGATAATGGCTCAAAAGTTGTAAGTCATGTTCTGCTTGTACTAATTTGACCTGACACTTGTGCGAATGCCTTTACTTGATCTAAAAAAAGACATTAATTGTGATGGATTTTTTCCTTTCAGATGGGCCTGAGTTGACCCGTCCGCCCATTTGGGCCCAAAAGGCCCGGCCCATGAGTTGAGGGCCCATGGAGGAAGTTATTAAAAAATAAAGGAAAATCATAGAGACGGTTATCTGAGATAGAGGTTACGTATTTTGAGAAAGAGAGATTACGCTCTCTGAAGTTACGTCTTCTCAAAAAAAAAAAAAAAAACCGCTTTCTCCGGAAGAACAGATTATCCTTTGAAGAACAACGTGGATTCTTCCTCTTTGATTCGCAACACCGGTGTTTAGTCTGTGGAAACAAGGTACGTTCGTTTATATGATGTGCCTTAAGATCGGTGATTCATGATTTTCCTAGGCTTGCTTCCGCTACGTTTGTGTTCAATTCCGTGTCGAACCACTGTTTTGGGAATCCCGTTTCCCGAATTTTCACACATCATTGGTATCAGAGCGTCTTGATCATGTTTCCCGATTACTGTTTACGTTTATAAATAAGTTTTGATTAATTTTCTTGTTAAACGTCACTATTGATTGATTTAGAGATGGAAAAATCCCAACACCGTACTACTCCCCCCTAGTTTTTGGTTTTTCCATAGATCGAATTGTGTTTCTGATTGCTTAGGGTTGAAGTGCTCATCAATACGAGAATTTCGAGTGGTGGCTCGCCGCCGAACGCCATCGAATGCTCCGTCACCCGCGGCTGATATGTTCGATGTTGCACACACCGAGGCGGTTCCCAGGCGCATGCGACGCACGCGCAAGCGGTGGAAACCGCAGGCGTGTGCAAGGCACACGCCAGCTGACGTCATTGCGACGTCGGCCGGCGGTTGCCAATGCACGTGCAGGGCAGTGCCGGCCAGTCCAGCCCGACCGACCTCATCGATCCAACCGGACTGACCCGACCCGACCCGACCCATTTGACACGGCGGACCCGTTGACCAGACCCGTTGACTCGACCGGTCATCCGTTGACCATTGACCGGCATTGACCACCGTTGACCGGCATTGACCGTTGACTTTAAAAACAAAGAAAAAAAGGGAAAAAGAAAAGGAATGTGTTCTTTTTCAATTATGTCTATGTGGATTATAAATAATCCTTCTTTATGTTTTGCATTTGTTACAGGAACTATGATGCGTTATGCACTCATGCCTACATTTCCGAAAACAGACGAAGAAAATGTAAGAATTAAAAGGCTAATAACAGAGTTAGCTAATTATTGGTGGAATGATGGTGATGTAGTATCACACGTTGTCATGGTCAATCAGATGATACAAGAAATTATCTGGAGTGGTTATCTTATGCCGGATTTTGAAAAGGTGTCGGCCTTAATGAACACTCTTCCACCTAAATGGCAAGTAGTGTTAGATCGCTTATGGGAGATCAACGTGGTTCCGGATTATAGGAGGCTTGTAGTAGATTTTGTAAGAGAATATTATAGGATCGAGTTAACCAAAACTTTAACCATTGGATTGAGTGTCACATGGCGCAGAGTGAATGCGCCTTGGAGGTGGTATGAGAGCTCTCCAAAAGTTTTTCTGTGGTTGGCAGATGTGTCTTAAGATTTCTTAGAGAATTAGACTGACAGATTAGAGGAGACTTTCCCTACTTATTTCTTAGATGAGTTTGAGATTTTTTAGGTGTAAATATCTCTTTCTATGTTGATATTTTTCCTCTGAATATATTACTTAGTGTAATGGACATGATTAATTATTGAAAGTTCAATGTTATTTATTGTTGTAAATTAGTACGTTAATTTACAATTTGTTGTGGGAAGTTCAAGAAAGTTTTAGTGACTTTGCTGAACTTATTTTGCATAGAAAATTATATTAATGATAATTTCAAGTTATGATTTTTGGAGGATGATTGGAAACTCAGTGACCTTTTGATTTTGAAACATTGCTTGAAATTATTCATTAATATGATGGGCCTGTGCAAAATGGATGCATAAATGATAGGCATTAATAATTCATGCATATGTGTCTGATATGTTCAGATTAATGGCTTCAGCAAGTAAGAACATAATTGCTAATTTGAACAAAGAAGATAAACTTAATGGCGATAATTATGAAATATTGAATAGAAGATTCACTATGTGCTTGAAAAGCAAGAAGCACTAAAAGCTTTTGACCATGTTATGAAAGATCTTGAGAATGTTGTGCGCCACTTGAGCTAGCAAAGGACCGCCTCAAGACATTTGAGCAGGATACAGATATTTGCTGTGTAGCTTTCAACTCAAAAAGAGTTTCAAGCTCTAAGCGCAAGCACATTGATTCATTCAATATGTGGGAATGCAAGGGATCAAGTCCTTCTTGTAAGAAACCAAAAATTAACCAATATAAGAGAGAAAACCGTCCTCGTGTGAAGAGAGGAAAACGTTCTCGTGTGAAGAAAATTTCAAGGGTGAAGTGTTTCAACTGTGATTAGAAGGGTCACTATGATCGTGATTGTCGTAAGCCAAAGAAGGTAAACAACCCTTGTACTTTTAGGAACTTTGTATATGTGTCAAGTTCTGTATTCTTAACTGAATCTGATCCTTTATGGACTGTAGATTCGGGAGCAACAGACCATGTAGCGAAGGATAGAGAATCCTTCATAGAATTTCGACGAGTTCCAACTGAAACTAAGTGGATTTATGTAGAAAATAACTCCAGAGCTGAAGTTAAAGGGATTGACACCTGCCAATTGAACATGCATGGTGGACGCACCTTGTTCCTACATGATGTTTTATATGCTCCGGAGATTCGTCGAAATTTAGTGTCTGTTGTGGTGTTGGTTAAGCTTGGTTTTAGTGTGAACTTCTATAATAACGGTGTAGATTTGTATTTGGATACAAACTACTATGGTTGTGGTCATTTTCTAGATGGTTTTATTGTACTAAATGTTAATTGTGGTGATGTCAATGTTTGTTATTCCCTTTTTGCATCTTCTACTTCATATGATAATGATTTAAGTGTGTGGCATGCTAGACTTAGTCATATTGGCCAACGACGTATGAATAGACTAGCCAAAGAGGGCTTGTTGGGTAAAATTGAAAAAGTCAATTTGCCCATATGTGAGCATTGCCTGGTAGAGAAAACAACAAGAAAACCATTTGGAAAAGGGAAAAGAGCTGAATTTCCTTTATATTTAATCCATTCTAACATCTGTAGTCCAATGAATGTGAAAGGAAGGCATGGGGCTGTTTATTTCATCACATTTATAGATGATTATACTCGATTCGGATATGTCTATTTGATTTCTCATAAATCTGAAGCATTAAGTTGTTTCAAAAAGTTTATGAACTTAGTAGAAAATCAATTAGACAAGAAAATAAAAGTATTGAGATCCGATAGAAGTCGTGAATATTTATTTGATGAGTTCAGAAAATTATGTGATGAAAATGGAATAGAAAGACAGTTGTTTGTTCCTTATATTTCTCAACAAAATGGTGTTGCGGAAAGAAGAAACAGAAACCTTCTAGAAATGGTTAGGTCCATGATGGCGCATGCTAACTTACTTATCACTTTTTGAAGTGATGCGTTGTTAACTGCTGCATATATACTTCACCGAGTGCCTTCCAAATCAATTACTTCCACTCCATATGAGTTATGGACATATAGAAAAACCGGACTTAAGTTTTCTTAAGCCATGGGGTTGTGCTGCCTATACTCATGAGTCATCTCATAAGTTTGAGAAATTGGGTCCTAGAGAAAAGAAGAGTATTTTCATAAGATACTTTGAACATTCCAAAGGGTATGTGTTTATAGGTGAGCAGGAAAGTGGGAGTATAATTGAGTTTGGATCACGGGATGTCACATTTAGAGAATGATTTTCTTAAAAAGGGCGAAATAGGTGAGGATTACTCCATATTTGAAACTTTGGATCCAGATAATGAATTTAGTGGAGTTCGTCCAAGTGGGAGTAACATAAGAAGTAATGAATATAATTCAAATCACTCTCAATTACAATCACATGATGAGACGATATTATCATTATCTAATCCGAGTGGGAGCGTAATGAGGAATGATGTGCAAAGTGTACCATCTTCCGAATGATATCTATGCTACCTAGTATTGTCATAATATCGGCCAATTTCATTCTTTTAACTAACTGCGGAAGAATTTGCAAATTGATAAAACCAGGTGGACGAATTTTCCACCTCCAAGGAAAACCACTATGATCTCCTATTAAAAAAATTCATAATTCTCCCTTTGGGGCTTCAACTCTTACATAAAGTTCTTGCTTCGGCATGGCAAACAAGTCACAAAAGTATTCCCCGTCGATGTTTTAACATTGAAGGGGAAACTTTTATGGTTGCTTTGCAAGATGAAGATGAGCCAAGGAATGTAAATGAGACTCTAAGTTGCCTTAATAAGGAAAAATGGATTCATGCAATGAAAGAGGAAATGGAGTCAATGAAATCAAACCATGTTTGGGAACTGGTTGATCTTCCAAAAGGACGCAAAGCCATTGGGAATAAATGGGTTCTCAAAATTAAGCGTAAAGCTGACGGTTCGATAGAAAGGCATAAGGGTCGCCTTGTCATGAAGAGGTATAATCAACAGGAATGAATTGATTATGAGGAAACATTTCTCCTATTGTGAGATTTACCTCGAATCGTATTATTCTGGCAATAGTGGCAAGTATGGATCTTGAGTTACATCAAATGGATATAAAGACTGCTTTTCTCAATAGAGAATTAGACGAAGAAATTTATATGGAACAACCTATTGGTTTCATTATGAAAGGTCAATAACAAAAAGTATGTCAACTTTTGAAATCGATATATGGCCTTAAGCAGTCATCGAGATAATGATATATACGTTTTCATAATACCATAATGGAATATGATTTTACAATGATTGATGAGGATCATTGTGTATATATCAAAAGGTTCAAAGATCAATTTGTGATTATATTAATATATGTTGATAATATACTGATTGCCGGAAGCAATAAGGAGTTTGTTAATATTGTTAAAAGTTGGCTATCTTCCAACTTTGATATGAAAGACATGAGTGAGGCTACATACATTTTTTGAGTTAAGATTTCAAGAAATCGTTCGAAGAGATCATTGTCTTTTTCACAAGAAATATACATAAATAGGGTTCTTGAACGATTTCGTATGCAAGATTGTAAACCCATAAATACTCCTATTGCAAAAGGCGAAGGATTGAGCCATAAATTGTGTCCAAAGACTCCACAAGAGAATGAACAAACGCAACATGTTCCTTATGCTAGTGCTATTGAGAGCTTGATGTACGCTATGGTGTGTACAAGACCTGACATATGTTTTGCAGTTGGAATGGTAAATAGATACCAATCCAATCCAGGTCAAGCACATTGGAAAGCCGTTAAGAGAATACTGAGGTATCTAAAGGGAACTGCTGATTATTCGCTGAGTTATCAAGGAAATGACCTGCGACTCGAAGGCTATTCTGATGCTGATTGGGGAGGAGATTTGGATGAAAGGAAATCTACCTCTGGGTTTGTTTTCTTACTGAATAATGGTGACATATGTTAGAGTAGTAAGAAACAAACGTGTATACCTTGTCCACGATAGAAGCTAAGTTCGTGACATTATCAGCAGCAATACAAGAAAGTGTTTGGTTTAAAAGATTTTTGGATCATTTAGGTGTTATTGAAAGTGTTGCAAATTCATTGTTGATTAACTGTGATAGCCAAGCAGCAATAGCGTACACTAAAGATCCAAAATATCATGGCAAGACCAAACATATAGATACCAAGCATAATTTTGTCAAGGATATGGTTGCACGAAAAGATGTGAACTTACAGTACATGTCTACGCATAGAATGGTAGCAAATCCTATAATAAAGCCAATACCGAGAGATGTGTTTTGTGGCCATGTGAAATCTCTAAGATTGCATAGAGGCTGATGTACAGAATATTATAATTTCTCTTAAGTGTTCACATTTGATGAATTTGTGTTTTCATCATTAATGCATATGAATCTTTGTTTGACGTTTATGCATCTTAATACTCAGTGCATTATATTAAGTTGAGAAAGTGTGTCAAACAGATAAGAGATCAGCCCACTCACACGGGTAATCACATCTATTTACTGTGTGATAAATAGAGATGAGACGATTTTTAAGCTTATTATGTATGTGATAATTAAGAGCTCAAACTTAAAATACCTATGTCGCATTAACTGAGAGTTAAGATGATAACATAATATTTTATATATCCGAAAGTTAAATAACCCACATATTTTACTTTATCTGTCTATGATGCCAGATGTAAGTTATGATGAATTCTATAAATGAGTAGATACGTGAACTCAAGTTAGACATTAAGTATGTTTGAATTATCATATCTACGGTATTAAAGGTGTAGACATACGCTCCATGGGAAATGAGTTAAATGCCATAATATGTATTTCATACTACGTATGCATGAGACGATCAATAAGAGTTGCAAAAGTTTTGATCTCAACTTTTATGCCGTGTGAGACTCTTGAGGAAAAGAGTTCCTCAATTTCTCATAACTCTTACTTATTCTCAAGATTTCTATTCAATGTTTGCTATCTTAGAATGTTGACAATGGTCATGAATTGATTCAATCTAATGGGACATTTCTAGAAAAGCAAGTTGAACTGAAATTGAGAGTTTCAAGGAAAGAGGAAGATCGAATTTGGAGAATCACATTATAGTTTTGTATTCACTGGTCAACCAATTATGATTGTTTAATGTGATGATTATAATTGTGAATACAATATATCATTGTTTAAAAAGAGATCAAAAGAGAGATATAAATGTGATCGATCGATCTAGGATACTGCATACTATATATACTCAGGATGTGATACCCATTATGAGCTGTTTTATATTCCTAATAGATGTATGGCAACGAGCTCTTAAAGTATGCTGGTCGCACGGACTATTCACCAGTATGAATGTTGCAATGAGGAAAAGAGGATTCCGTTCGGCCCACTATGTCAAGTGGGAGTTGATGGATTTTTCTCTGATGGGCCTAAGTAGGGCTCATCCACTCATGTTGGTTTTGGCCCACCATGTGCGAGTGAGAGATGATGGATTTTTTCCTTTCAAATGGGCCTGAGTTGGCCTGTCCGCCCATGTTGGGCCTAAAAGGCCCGACCCGTGAGTTAAGGGCCCATGAAAGAAGTTATTAAAAAATAAAGGAAAATCATAGAGGCGGTTATCTGAGATAGAGGTTATGTATTTTGAGAAAGAGAGATTACGCTATCTCTCGAAGTTATGTCTTCTCAAAAAAAAAAAAAAAAAAAAAAAAAACCGCTTTCTCCCGAAGAACAGATTATCCTCTGAAGAACAGCGTGGATTCTTCCTCTTTGATTCACAACACCGGTGTTTAGTCTATGGAAACAAAGTACATTCGTTTATGTGATGTGCCTTAGGATCGGTGATTCATGATTTTCCTAGGCTTGCTTCCGCTACGTTTGTGTTCGATTTCGTGTCGAACCACTATTTTGGGATTCCCGTTTCCCAAATTTCTCCCATCAAATTGGATTTGTCATCTTTTAGGAACTTGAAAAGGACATCCTAAGATTTCTAATGACATTTAATTTGCCCAATTTGCCCACCATTTGCCCTGTTTTCCATTTTTTAAAATCTACGTTTGAAATTTTAAATTTGCTTTGATCTAGAATGCTCATTATGTTTCTGTGAATCCAACTGTTTGTCAATTTTGTGTGATTTTATGCATGCTAATTTTGAGGTCAAGTCGTTGATTAAATTTATTTGTAACATCCATGTCTATCATATACAAAAATTTGAAAAAATTTTAGCACCATTTGATAGGGTCGATTAGCCATAGAATCTACATTTTTCTGCTGCCCTGTTTTGCTTCTGATTGACCTATCTGTGTTCTAGGATTTTTATAAAATTATGTGGTAGGAATTTTGAGATGCTTCCTTCGGGAGAGTTGTTCCTTGTTCTTGATTTATCTACCATAAAAAATCCTAGGGTCAGGTAACTATTGGCTACAATTTTATTGATTTCACATTAAGTGCCCTGTTTCTTTGGTCTTTGTTTTGGCTGATTGACATGCTTTTGTTCTAGGATTTTTTAGAAAAGCATGCATGCTGAATTAGGTCTTGGTATCTTCATGATATTTGCTCTAGTCATCCAAACCTTGTTTGTCAAAAAAAAGTTTGAAAAATTAAAGGGTGAATTGGTATCTTTACCGAGTCCCTCAAAGTTGCAGGGTATTCTGGAATTTTGCATTTCCCACATGATCCGAATTTGATTTTCATCCATGTGATGCCCATCTGAAAAATCTTTCTTCATCAAAATGGTTAAATTCATCTTGAATATTGATTCGACATGGATTTCATTAAATTTTGGATCATATTTAGAACGTGCTTAATTAGTTGTGCACAAGATGCACCCAAGCTAGCCTTGATAGTTAAATGTGCTCCATAATCACAATGAAATTATGTCTCCCTAAGATTTCAGATCTTCACGGACCATCAAAGCCTCAAGTATTTGTTATCTCCGAATGAGTTGAATATGAGACAGCACCGATTGATGGAACTTCTGAAGGATTACGATTGTGATATCCTATATCACCCTAGGAAGGCGAATAAGGTCGCCAATGCCTTGAGTCGAAAGTCATCAGTCGCTCACTTACTGATTAAAGAGTGGAATTTAATCGAGAGAGCTTGAGATTCGATGTTCAAGTTTGAGGTGGGCCACCTTTCGAATCTTATGGCCACCATCAGAATTGAACTGGATATTCAGATCAAGATCAAGTTACTTCAGCCGATAGGCCTAGATGTTCAGAAGATTCTATGAGAGAACTCAGATAAAAGGAATGCTAACTTTCAGATTTCTGATGAGGGAACACTAAGGTTCAAAGGACAATTGGTTGTACCTGACGATGTAGAGCTCAAAGAGAATATCTTGTCAGAAACACATCGTAGCAATTATAGCATTCATCCTGGTAGTACCAAGATGTATCAGAATCTACGTCAACCCTATTGGTGGTCGGGTATGAAGGCGAACATCGCCAAGTATGTCGCCAAGTGTTTGACGTGTCAGTAGGTCAAAGCTCAGCATTGCAAGCCGAGAGGACTTCTGCAACCTCTTGAGATCCTAGAGTGGAAATGGGAGCACATCATGATGGACTTCGTGACCGGCCTACCGAGGAGTCATAGAGGTAATAATTCGATTTGGGTAGTGGTCGACAGATTGACCAAGTCGGCCCACTTCATTGTAGTTCGAAAAGACCTCAATTTGGATAGACACATAGATTTGTACATGCATCAAGTAGTTCGTCTACATGAAGTGCCGGTGACGATAACTTCAGATCGAGACCCGAGATTCACCACCACCTTTTGGAAGAGCTTACAGAGTGCTTTAGGTACCAAGCTACAATACAGTACGACATATCATCCTCAAACGAATGGCCAGTCTGAGAGGACAATTCAAACCCTTGAGGACATGTTGCAAGCTTGTGTACTGGATTTCAAGGAAAGTTGGGAAGAACAACTTTATCTCGTGGAATTCGCCTACAACAATAGTTATCAGCAAAGCATTTAGATGGCTCCTTTTGAAGTATTGTATGGCAGAGTGTGCAGAACACCAGTTTGTTGGGATGAACTCGGGAAAAAAGATTACAAGCCCAAAGTTGGTTTAACAGTCAGTGGATGCCGTTGCAGTGATCAAAGGCAGACTAAAAACCACTCAGAGCAGACAAAGAAGTTAAGCAGATAAGCGTCGAAAGCGTTTGGAATTCCAAGTTGGTAATCTCATTTTTCTTAAGGCATCACCAATATGGGGAACTCTGCACTTTGGCAAGAAAGGAAAACTGAGTCCGAGGTACATAAGTCCATTTGAAATTCTTGAGAGAATTAAGACATTAGCATATCGTCTTGCGTTACCACCGAGATTGGCACAAGTGCACAACGTCTTTCACGTGTCGATGTTGAGAAAGTATGAGCCTAACCCAACCCACGTTCTTAATTTTAAAGAATTGGACGTGGATGACCATGTGTCATACGTTCAAAGCCCGGTTCAGATAGTGAAACGAAAAGAGCAAGTCCTGCGTACGAAGACCATTCTGTTGGTCGAAGTGATCTGGCAACACCACGATACTAAAGAAGCAACATGGGAGACTGAAGAGTCGATGAGACATTTGTACCCCCACATTTTTGTTCAAAGTGTGTAATGGTTTAAATTTCGAGGACGAAATTTTTATAAAAGAGGAAGAGTTGTGACATTCCAAATTTTCAATTCTGTTTTCCATTAAATAAATCGGGTCTTTCATCAAGGCGCCTATAGGGATGTTCTCAGAGTTTATCACTCTCGAGATAACTAAACTATATGGGAAAGCCATTAAGGAATTTTAATGCAATAGACTGGAGAATTCGACTAGGAATTGGCTACTCGACCATGCTCATCTTTAGAGGTCATTACGGCATAATTAAAAATCGATCAGAGATCATAGATAGGTCGGTTCGATTGAGATGTCTGGCTAAACGTGGGTGACTTTACTAAATTGAAAATTCCAGTCGATCGGCACTAGACTGATTTTTCTATCGTTTTGGTACCCTGTATCCGTATTTGAATCCTCAAGATTTTCACGACAACCGAAAGTTGCCAATGTGTTAAGTGGGTTCATTGTGGCTCGAAAAAAATTGACCATGGGTCATTTGCACTAAAAATTTATGAAAACTACTCGGTAGCCTAGGTCACGCTAAAAATGCGCTAAAGTGAAATTAACCGCGAATTCGAATCTAATTTTAGAAATTGAAAGTTCTGTCATGTCACGGGTCATTTTAGGAACGTTGACTCTGTCTCAGAAGATTTTTTTGCAAACCGAGACTTTTTGGAAAAAAATCATCATAGAGCCGTTTTTGTCTAGAAAATGTCAGAGACCTCTTTTGATCGCACAACTGTGATGCATGTAATATCAATTGGTGAGAAAAATATCAATTTGATTGAGGACTCGACAATGGGATTTGTGTGGGCCCAATTGAATTGATTTGAGAAATTTGTGGTGTCCAATTGAGGGGAAAATGTGTGAAATTCGTAGCCCCCCTTACCATGACTTATGGACCACTTCAATTGAGCTTCAAAAAGACTTTGGTAGCTAATTTCCAGCCATGGAACCTAGCTAGTGGTGGAGATAGGTCTTGAGGGCCAAATTGGGAGAAAAGGGAGACCAAGTAGGCCCATTGTCCCCTTATCTCTCCTCTCTTCCTCACCTACCGTCCACCGCCCCCTCTTCTCCTCCATTTGTGTTGATCGACGCCCCTAGCAAGCCTGGAGACCAGCCGAAGCCATCCGAGCCACCCCGTCCACGCCGCACATCGCCTATTGCTGTTCGCCGCTCCTCCTCGCGCCCACGCGATCGCGCCTTAGTACGCGTGCCTCCACTCCGTTTCGCCTGTTCCGTCGTTCCAACAAGCTGTCTCAACCTTGCCAGGGCTATCCAGCCACCATGTGTGGCCATAGGAGTCATCGAAGCCGCCGTTCAGCCCCCCCCCCCGAGTGCCCTTACTGCCTTCGCCACCCTTACCTTGCCATTTCAGCCATCGAAGCCACTACGAACAGCCAAGAACAAAAGCAAAATCAGTGGGTTCCAACAGTGATCTAAGCCCGTTTTGGCCTGCTTCCCGGCCCTGAAAGCTAGGCCCGCTTTGGAGTGGATTGTCCCTCGTCGCGTTCCCATCGTTTTGAACTGAGCGGTTCGATAATCAAGTGAGTTTAACTCACTAATCATCGCTTAGTAATGAAATGACGTTTAATGGTTGATTAGTTTAGGTTAAGCATGGATTAAGTGGTTAGTTAGATTAGATTAGTGAATGTAATTAATTACCAATGCATGTTAGGTGGATAGTCAATGCAATTAGAGCCTAGACAAGTTCTAATATTTAACTAGAGTGGTTCGGTAATTTTTGGGCTCGTCTCGGCTTCCAATTAGGTTTTACTAGGCTTAAGTTGCATTTATTGCATTTTATTTAATTAATTTTGATAATTATTTATTTATTTATTTATTTTTCAGAAATTAAACCGAGATAGCCGGTAACTGGAATTTCATTTTGATTGTGATAGTGTGAGCTGTTTATTTTATTTGAGTTCTAATTTGTGCTAATGGTGAGTAATTTGGGAATTTGGGAATTTTTTCCTAAATTGTCCTATTTTTAGTAATTTTCTAAAAAATTACCGGTGGGGCTGTGATTACTACCAAATCTAGAAAATTACCAGTGAGGTCGTGCTTTCCACTAAATCTAGATCATGGCAATGAGGCCGTGATGACCATTTAACCTGAATTATGCCGATAAGGCCGTGATTACCACTAAATCTAGATTATGCATGTTGGGCCGTGAATAAAAGTCAAGAATGAATAATCGAAATGACCGTGTGATGGTCCCAATGACATGTAATCAACTGAGTCGATTAATCACTAAGTAAATTCGAATTGATTGGATGACATGGTTTGTCAATAATTATAAATTAAACTGACTTGCAGGAAGGAACTGAGGCCAAGGTAAGCCTTTTAACTCGTGATTGTGCTTAGGCAGCCCTTTAGATGTATTTGCTTCCTAATCGGTTCTTAGGAGGGTAGAATTCATCGAGACGTCGTCTCACCCCGTTGTGGGATAACATTTCAAGTCTATAGATGGCCGCCCCTCCTGCTCCTCTCGAGCATTTTGGCATTTTGGAGGAAATCACATAATAAATGTTCTACGTTTCGATTCATGGGCATCCAAGAGACTACAGTACGAACTGGTGAAAACAATAGTCTAGGTTGAAGTGGGTCTACCCAAAAAGTTGCCCCATCAATACAGCACATGGTATCATTTGTATCGTAATGGGCAGAGAGAGGGCCCCGTGCCGGAATGTGAGATACCTCTGTATGTGATGGAGGTCATTTTTGGTAAGGGTACTGCAGACCCTAAAGATGGATTGGTGGTGGATGTGATGGATCCCAAGCTGGATGATCCTGATTCTCCGGAGTACTCAGCCATGGGCTCCAGCTAGAGCGTAGAAGTAGAGATCATCGAGGAGGATGACCAAGAGTAGATTGGAAACCCCACCCCTGTCTGCAGATTTTATTTTTTGAACTTGTTTGAGTAGAACCTGACTTGGTAGTTTGCATTGTATATATATGCACTGATTTGCAATGTATATAAGTGTGGTTGTTTTTTAGGTTCGAGTTTTATGACCTTACTTTCCTATCACATTATTTTATTGTCTAAGAATTATTTATATACTTTCGCATGCGTATTAAAATGAATGGGTCGGTGATGCGTCCTGGGACGTCGCTATTTAATCGACCGGTGAGGGATGGGTGCACGCTCGAGGATCGGGGTGTGACATCTAGTCTAAACCCGATCCCTACAAAAAACACACTATCACATTTGAGGGGTATTGGCTAGTGAAACAAGACGTACAAATCTGATATTTCCACATTCGCAAATCGATTGTGTGTCGTGGATTCATCCAAGGTTTTAGGGTTTTCCACATTTGGACATTTTCATCAATAGATGGGGGTATATTGATCTTTACGTTTCTACAAATCGATCTTGAATTTGTATAAATTTATTTGGATTAAGTCTTACAATTAGTATTAGAGCTACTTATAATCTCTATCTTGATGAAAATTTTGGAATTTTTTGTATGTTTTCATTGAATTTGTATGGGTAAAATTCAAATCTTTGGTGGTTTAGAACAGAATTTCAAATTCTGATCAAATTCAAATGACCCACCATGCAATGACGGATCTGCATGGTCGCACCACCATTAGGATGAAAAACCTTTAAGATTATTCGGCATATTACTAATCATCGGAGGTTAGTCGAGCTATGAAACCTTTGAGGTTAAGGTTTTAGGGTAGATCGTTTTAGGCTTAATTCTGGTCAATTTGTTAGTCGTTTTTGTTGGATTTTAAAACTATGCGTTCGTCTTGGCATTGTCTTCAAGACCCATTGATCAATTTGATCAGACATGGGCCGTGGAAGAAGACCTAGCAGCATAATGGAGGCTGGTCGTGGTGGAAAGGAGGCAAAAGAAGAAATGCCACTAAGACAAAACCTAGGGCGCATGCAAGGAGCCTTGCCCAGTCATGGCGAGGCTCCCAGCTCAAGTGCGTGTATGGTAGGCGCCTAAGGGCCTACAACAGGCGCGTGCGAGTGCAGCAAATGGCGTGCATGTAACCCCCCCTCCCCCACGCTATGCACAATTACAATTGGACCATACATCGCCTAATTTACAATTTAGCCCTCCACATAAAGAAAATGACAATTCGCCTCGGGCTTATAAAATTCTGATTTTGCCCTCTTTAGGTGTAGAAATTTACAATTTTTTCCCTTTTGGGAGTAAAATTCTTGTTTTACTCCTTACAAGTGAAATTCCAATTCTACCCTTGCATGTAAAATTACAGTTTTAACCCTTTCACATGTGATTTTACTATTTTGCCCTTATATGCAATTTTTTAATATTTTCTAGTAGAATTAAATGTCTAATGATCCGTATATATTTAATTAATTGAATATTTGCCACAGCATCTTTGATTATATTAAACGATATAGATTAAGAGCCTATGGATCACATACAATCAAAGGACATTGATTTTAATTAGTCACATTAATATTATGAATTTTATCCCACAAGAATTTATAATATATTAATGTGGTTAATTAAGATGAAATATTATTTTCTCTTTCTTAAATTACCCACAAGGATTAAAGAAGGGAATATAATTTGATAGTTTCATCATGAAATAATTATGACTTTATTTAAATTAAAAACTTAGCCTACAGACAGTTTTTGATATTATGTAATTCATATTTCATAACATGTTTTACATTAATAAATATGATTTAAGTTTATTTGCCTCAAATATATTGATACATAAGTTTTCCTTTGATTATGATGCAGTCTTACCACCTACAATTAATTCTAGTATAACTGTTCCAAAGCTTAATGGAAATAACTATAAAGAATGGAGCAAATTAGTTCTTCTCCAATTCGGGTGCGTGAATCTTGATTATGTTATACGGTCAAACGAACCACCTAAACCTACTAAGGATAGCACTCAAGCCAAATATACTCATTATGCAAATGGGAGCGGTCTAACTGTCTCAGTGTTAGTATATGTGGTTCAGTCATTCAGTATAATAATGCCAATAAATCGATGGAGGTTATTGATGTATAATTTGAGTTTTCAAAGAAGGCACATGCCATGACCCTAATTATGAAGTTCTCATCGGTGAAACTTGCCAATGTAAGAGGTGTGTGAGAGCACATCATGAAGATGAGGGACGTTGCAGCTCAGCTAAAATATCTTAAAGTTGGAATGTCATAATCATTTCTTATGTATAATATCTTGAACACTCTCCCATAAAAGTATGTCCGTTTCAAGATCTCTTACAACACACATAATACAAAATGATCGATCAATGAACTCATAACCATGTGTGTTCAAGAGTAAGAGAGGTTGTTAATGGAGAAAGAAGAAAGTGTTCATATGATAACATAAGATAAGTACAAAGGGCAATGCAAGCAAAAGGAAAAAGGTAAAATGCCTCTACCTCCTAAGCTGGCATTAAGAGAGAATCCAAGTATTTTTTTTGTAAAATGAAGGGATACATGAAGAAGGATTATGCCAAATTTAAGGCTTGGCTTAAGAAGAAGGGTAACCTACTCTTATATGTTTGTTACGAATCTAATATGTTAGTTGTGGGTTACAACACTTGGTGAGTTGATTCTAGTTCTACATTCCATATTTCGAATTCCTTGTAGGGTTTTCAAAACTAATGTAAACCAACGAGAAGTAAACAAAGTATGTATTCATAAAATAATATGCGCTCGCATGTGGAAACTATTGGGACGTACAGATTAGTCTCAATAGTGGCTTTATTTTGAATTTAGAAATGATCTTTTATATTCTTAGTTTCTCTAGGAATTTAATTCCAGTTTCAAGACTTGTATCTTTGGGATACTCCTTTGAATTTTTCTGTTCAACTTTCATTTTATCGTATAAGTCTGAAATTGTTAGGAGTGGTATTTTGTTTGACGGTCTCTTTCGAAGTGATTTACAAGATAATGTCATTTATAATGCGATGCACGTTCACGATAATACTGGCATAAAGTGATGTATTGTGAATAATGATTCCTCTATGTTGCAACAACGGACATTCAAACATATCTCTATTGATAGAATTAAGCGATTAGTAAATGATGAAGTACTTAGTATTCTAGACTTTACTAATTATGACACTTGTGTGAAGTGTATAAAGGGAAAGCAAACTAACAAGTCAAAGAAATGTGCTAAGATGAGTATTGAAATATTAGAAATCATACATATAGATATTTGTAATTTAAATATGGACTCAAATGACTAGAGATACTTCATCTTTTTCATAGATGATTATTCACGATTCATGTATCTCCGCTTGCTTCATAATAAGCATGAAGTGCTATATGCCTTTAAGGTATTTAAAATCAAAATAGAGAAATAATGCGGCAAGCAAATTAAGATCATAAGATTTAATAAAGGTAAACAATACTATGATAGATACACCGAAGATGGATAAGCACCTAGTTCAGTTTCGAAATTTCTTGAAGAGCATGGGATTATTGCCCAATGCACTACGCCTGGTTCTTCAAATCAAAATAGTGTAATAGAAAGAAGAAACCGAACATTATTGGACATGGTGTGGAGTATGCTTAGCAACTCCAAATTTCCTAAATTCTTTGGACTAAGGCTCTTAAAACAGCCGTGTATATATTAAACCGAGTTCCAACCAAGGCCGTTCCAAAGATGCCTTTTGAGTTATTCAAATGTTGGAAACTGAGTTTGCGACATGTACACGTTTGGAGATATCTATCAAAAATAAGAGTCTACAATCCACAAGAAAATAAGTTAAATCCAAAAACTATAAGTGGGTATTTTGGTGGATGTGCCAAAAAGTTCAAACGATAAAAGTTTTATTGTCCATCTCACACCACTAGGTTTGTGGAATCAAGAAATGCTAAATTTTGAGAATGACCTGATTAGTGGGAGTAATCAATTCAAAAACCTTGTTCCTAAAGAAGATTATTCAAATACTCAACATTCCATCTCAAACACTAGATTGATTGTTGTCTACAACACCCCTTTAATTTAACCGGTTATTGAGCAACCAATCATTGAAAATCCACAAGTTACTAATATTGATTCGATAGGCCTAACTGTGCAGCAATTACTAGATACTATTGAACTTCTAGTTGAACAACAAACTCCTCAGGAGAATATTGATGTAGTATTAAGAAGGTCTACTAGAATTAATAAATTAGCAATCCCTAATAACTACACTGTGTATCTACAAGCATCTGATTATAATGTTTGAGCTTAAAATGATCCTAAGATGTTTTCACAAGCCATGAGTTGTGATAAATCCAATTTGTAGTACAATGTCATGAAGGAAGAGATAAGTTCCATGGTATCTAACGAGGTTTGGGATTTAGTTGAGTTGTTTAATGGTACAAAGGCTATTAGTTGTAAATGAATCTTCAAAACTAATAAGGATTTATTGGGCAACATTGAGAGATACAAAGCCAGACTAGTTGCCAAGGGATTCACTCAAAATGAAGGGTTCGATTACATTGAGACATTTTCTTATGTAACTAAGAAATATTTTATTCGTATTATTTTAGCATTGGCTACTCATTTTGATACGGAGTTACGTCAAATAGATGTGAAAACGACGTTTCTCAATGGAAAACTAAAAGAAATGGTTTACATGAAACAACCAAAATTATTCTTCTCTAGTGCTAGTGAACATTTGGTATGCAACCTTAAGAAATCTCTATATAACATGAAACAAGCATTCTGGCAATGGTACTTGAGGTTCCATAAAGTCATCTTTTCATTTGATTTTGTAGAAAATTTCATAAATCAATGTATATACCTACCAGGAGATTAGTGGGAGCAAAATTTGTTTCCTTGTGCTATATGTGGATGACATTTTACTTGAAACAAATGATAAAGGTTTGTTATATAAGATGAAACAATTTCTCTCTAAAAGTTTTGACATGAAAGATTTGGGTAAAGTGTTTGATGTCATTGGCATCAAGATACAAGGGATAAACCTTGAAATATATTAGGACTATCTCAAGAAACCTATATCAATAAGGTCTTAGATAGATTTCAGATGAAATATTGTTCACAAAATATAACACCTATTGTGAAGGGTGACATGTTTAATTTGAACCAATGCCTGAAGAATGATTTTGAAATTGAACAAATGAAGAACATCCCATATGCTTCTATTATCAAAAGTTTGATGTATGCTCAGGTTTGCACTCAATTTGACATTATTTTTGCTGTGGGAATGTTGAGAAGATACTAGAGTAATCTAAGTATGGACCTCACTAAAGAGCTACAAAGAAGGTGATGAGGTACCTTTAAGATACAAAAGAACACATGCTTATGTATAGATGGATAGATAGCTTGGAGGTAGTTGGTTGCTATGATTCAGACTTTGCTAGTTGCGTTGATTCTGGTAAATCAACATTGGGATAAATTTTTATATTTGTTGGCGAAGCTGTATCCTGGAAGAGTGCGAAATAGACCTTGGTTGCCACTTCTACTATGGAGGCAAAGTTCGTTTCCTGTTTGAGGCAACCTCACATGATGTGTAGTTGAAAAGTTTCATAGCGAAGCTTAGAGTTGTAGATTCCATTGCTAGGCCATTAAGAATATTTTCCGACAATTCAACTATAGTTTTTATGGCTAAGAACAAAAAAAGTGGTATCAAAGCAAGCACATCAACATTAAATATTTAGCCATCAAAGAACGTGTTAAAGAGAAAAAAAGTGGTCATAAAACATGTAAACACTGGATTGATAATAGCCGATTCTTTAATTAAAGGCATGCCATCAATGAGTTATAAAGATCGTGTATTCAAAATAGACATTGGTCCAATAATGTAAATTTTTCTTTATGTAGAAGAATTTATGAGACTTTTTATTCATTTGCAATGTTTTCTCAATTGATTGTATACATTCAGTTATTTTGAGAAAAACAATTACATTTAACCTGGAGTAAACATAAGGTTTATTCATTAAGTTATTTTATCACTTATGAGCTAATGAAATGCATTGTAATACACGAGAGATAACACTCACTCTAAGAGGACTCATCATCGTGATTCATGTATTTTATTTCGGCATGAAGTTTATATGGGTTTGGGTTAATATTTCATTTGATGGAATGTCATTCATATTGCATAAACCACAACATATTAATATTGATGGAATGTCATTCATATCGCATAAACTTACTACTTTAGTACTATGAAAATATATGTTCTTGGCCGGTAATTCCAACCCGGTGGATTTTATTATCAGTTTGCAGCATTCCTTGTCTTGTCTGTTGTTATAATTGCGATTGATTTACATCTGCAACAATCAAAGTGAGTTGTACAAATGCATTGCTGGAATGATTGATTCTTTAAATGTGCAATTGCATTTTCACATTTGCTCCATAACTTCCTAAGAAGACCACCCTTGTATTTAGAAAGTCATACGAAATTCTGAACCCGAAATTGTCCCCTCTGGACAGTATAATAGCGGCTACAAGGCGAGAGACTGAACATATAGTTCAAACGTTGAGATGACAATTTTTGAACCATAAAGTATGGACATAGAAATAGATATTTTGCACAGTGTCCAAATGAAGTTCTTCTAAGCCTCTAAAACAAAGTTGAGAGCTTGCAATTTGCACCGTCTTAGTCACTGATTAGCTATAAATAAGGCTTGTGTCTATCCCTGATAGACTTGACGTTTGTGATATGCCAAATTGGTATTCAAGTGTGGAAGGCGTCTAGCATATCAGAAATGCATTTATTAAGTATATTACCAATTCTTTGCTTAGGCATAGCAAATCAAGTGTACTCCGGCCACTAATTAATCTCAAAACTTGCTTCTTGTTGTTTAGGGCTGCCTTATTTAAGCAAGTCGTTTTCAATGGAAACCTCAACACAAACTAACAGAAACAACATAAGTAATTCAAAGAACCGTACATACAGAATTACCCGATTGCTTAAACTCCCATTCAGTACATGGATCCTTGACTCGACTACAGGACATGTTCTCCAAGGAAAAAGAATGTCTAAGCAGGACAGGGGCGCCATTCTTGACTAACTAAGAAATAAATGGTCATGAACTTTCATAGCATCAGTAAAGGTACTTCTGTCACGCCCCAATCCTCCGAGCGCATGCCAATCCCTCCTTGGTCGATTAAATAACGGGGTCCTAGGACGTGTCGCCGACTTATTCATTTTAATGCGCATGCAGAAGCGAATAATTAATCCCCAGACAACAACAAGATAAGATAGAAAAGTAGGACAACAAATCACAAACAAAACAAGCCTTTTATAAACACTTCAGGTTTATACACAATACCAGGCTATTTACAAAAGATCGGCTCAACAAAATGGGAACTGTCCTATGACCCACTAGTCAGATACGTTCGCTGATTTTTCGGTCTCCACCTATCCAGACTCTGGGGCTTCAGGTCTTCCACAACTGTCATCTAGGGACCTAAAAATGTTATCCCACAACGAGGTGACGACATCTCAACGAATTCAAACCCCCTAAGCCCTGACTAGGAAGAAAATACGCCCTAAAGGCTGCCTAAGAACCAACACGAGTCAAAGGACTTACATTTGCCTCCACTCCTTCTTGTAAGTTAGCTTAATTCATAAACTCAACCAATTAAATCAGATCATCAAATTAGATCGAGTTATCGATCAATCGATTCAGTCGATTTCATGTCAATACGACATTCTCTTGGTCGGCCCATTCAATACTATCTATAAAGTCCGATAATATCAGGACTATTCACTCTAAATTAAAAATAGATAGTATAGCTCCCTCTCAGCTGATAAAGTATACTGCTCACGCTAAGTTGACATATTAGAGCCCGTAGATTAATATAGTATACTGCCAATGCTCTCTCTAAGCTGATAAATAATATAACTCGCCCTAAGCTAATAAATAATATAGCTCGCTCTAAGCTAATAAGGTATATTGCTTGCACTAAACTGACATATCAGAGCCCGTAAGTTGATATAGTATACCATCCTGACCATCTAATAAATTCACCATTTATATCATACCCAATAAAAATAATCGTGCGTGGGTACACGGTTGGCCTTAGCCAAAATATAATATTTTTACTTTTGAAAATCCCACTAATTTCAACAATCCACAAATCCGTTTTTGGCGTTGTAAACCGATGCCCAGTGATTTTCTAATTAATTATTGAAATTAATAAATTTTGAGATAAATACCCAAAATTACAAATCACATTCAATTTACACAAAATAGCAGTCAAATAAATAATTCAATCACACCATTGCAATCAGCTTAAAATTCCGATCACCAGCTATCTCGATTTAATTTTCGAAAAATAAATAATCAATTAAGTAATTACGGAAATTAATTATTAAATACTAAAATTGCACACTTAGGCCCATAAAGCCTAATTAAAAGCCGAGATGGGTCCGAAAAATTTCCGAACCACTCTAGATAAATGCTAAAGCTTGTCTAGGCTCTAATTACATTACACTAACCGTCTAACATGCAATAACGATTAATTAAGTTGTTAATCTACTCTAACATATTCACCTAATCCATACTTAATCTAAATTAGTCAACCATTAAATGTCATTAACTTACTAAATAAGGATTAGTGAGTTAAACTCACTTGATTAACGCAAAAATTGGTCCACAGCGACGGCAACGCAACGGCGACTGATAAACCTCAAAGCGACGATGCTAACGGGGGCCCGGATCGGGCCGAAATCAACCCCGCAAGCCCACGGTTGAGCTGGGTTTTCTGCTCCTACATTGTTGACCTTGTTGCTTCAATTTTGAGGGGATGAAAACAACAATTGGATGGTTGCGACTCGAGCTGGTTTTGGCGGCCACGGGTGGAGATGCGGGCTCGACTTGACGGGCTAAGCTGGGCCGAACCAGAAATGGGAGGGGCTGTAGCGTCGCTGGATAGAGAGGCGAGTTTGCTGGTGGAGTCAACAGACTAATGGACGAAATACAGAGTTGACTGGAGGGACATGGAGTTGGTGATTGATTCGATGACAGAGGGGAAATGAGACACACGGATGAGGCGTGGGGGAGGGGAAGCAGTGCTGGTGGGACAAAAGAAAATGTGCAGGGGAAAAGATAAAAATGAAAGAGCAACAAAAGTAGCCAAAAGGGAGGGAGCGACGATGATGGCGTATGCAAGAGTATGCAAGAGAGAGAGAGAGAGAGAGAGAGAGAGACCGAAAGGGAGGGATAAGGGTGTAGGGGACGGTCGGCCATGAGGAGAATGTGCAGAAAAGGAAAAAGAGAAGAGGGAGAGAGAGAGAGAAAGAGAGAGAGAGAGGGGAATCAAAGGAAGGGGAGAAAAAAGACAAGATGGAGCCCACAAAGTCAAAGGAAGAAAAGGAAAATGAAGACTATCTGCCAAAGGGGAAAGGATGTGCAGAAAAATAAAAGGAAAAAAGGGAAATAGAGAGAGACCGAAGGAGGGAGGGGGTTTGAAGTCCCAAAAATTAATTAAACAAGAGTTTAATCCTTCTTATCTTCAACTCACCTTCAACTAACATTATCAATTAGTCATCCAAGACCAATTTCAACACCAACTTGCACAATTTGAAGTCCACTTGAAGATAAAAATAAGACAGTCCCTCAAATCTACGAACTTTCTTCAATTCCAAATTTTATTTCATTTTTCCCCGAAATCCGATTTAATAACAAATCTCTATGATTGGCGTTCAATTTTGTCGAAGAAAAGGCCCACACAACTTCCTTTCACCAAGTAGTTCACACAGGAGGCCATAAATCCCAATTTAGCCAATCCAAATTTCTATTTGTTTTCCAAATCGTCCAAATTGATTTTCTGTAAAAATCCTGAACTCGCCAAAAATTTCTCGAATGATGAGACGACGTTCCTAAATAACTCACGACATAACAGAACTTTCAATTTCTGAAATCGGGTTCAAATTCATGGTTAATTTCAATTTGACGTGATTTTAGCGTGACTTAACCTACCAGGTAGCTTTTCAAAATTTTTGGTACAATTGACTCGTGGTCGATTTTCTTCGAGCCACACTTACCTCTTCGACACATTAGCGACTATCGGTTGTTGTGAAAATCTCAAGGTTTCAAAAACAAACACAGGGCGCCAAAACGACAGAAAAATCGATCTAGTGCAAGAATTTTGCAAATAAGTGAAATCACCTACGTTTAGCCACACATTTCAATCAAGCTGACCTAACTCTAATCTCTTGTCGATTTTTAACTATGTCGTAATGACCCTTGCAGACTAGCATGGTCAAACAGTCGATTCCTCGTTGAATGCTCAAGTCTATTGCATTTATATTCCTTAATGGCTTTACTTGATAGGCTAGTTATCTCGTGAGTGGCCATCTCAAAGAAAAGCATTGTAGTTGCGTCGATGAAAGGCTCAACTTATCCAATTGACATCAGAACCTGAAAATCAAGATGTCACAACTCTTCCCCTATTATAAAAATTCCATACTCGAAATTTAAACATTTACCAATCCTTAAACAAAAAGGTAGGGGTATCGTCGTCTCATCGAGTCTCACTTTCCTTAGTTGATTCTTTAGTTCCGTGGTGTTGTCAGACCACTTTGACCAATGGACCCTCTTGGTACACAAAATCTGTTCTTTCTGATCCACAATTTGAATCAGGCTTTCCACGAATGACACTCTGTCGTCCACGTCTAATTCTTTAAGATCTAGCACGTGAGTCGGGTCAAACTCATATGTCCTCAACCTCGACAAGTGAAAGACGTCATGCACTTGTGCCAACTTCGGCGGCAATGCAAGACGATACGTTAGGATCTCGATTTTTTCTAGAATCTCAAAGGGACCTACATACCTCGGACTCAGCTTTCTCATCTTGCCTAAGCACGAAGTATCCCTTATTGGTGACACCTTCAGAAAGATGTACTCACCAACTTGGAATTCCGGCCCTTGACGCTTAACAATACAACTTTTCCGGTAGCTTTGAGCGGTCTTTAATCTGTCCCTAATCATGACAATTGCAATCACTGACTGCTGACTGACTCTGGGCTGCGATCTTTCATTCTTTAACCTCATCTAAACAAACTGAAGTTCTGTACACTCAGCTCTACACCGTTTTAAAAGGAACCATCTGACTGTTATGTTGAAACTAGGAACCTCGGGCCTAGATTTGATATAAATTCATCACTAACACTCCATGTAGACAAACTATATGATGTATATATACTTCCGCATGCCTATTCAAATCAAGATCCTTCCATACAGCGATGAAGTGAGTTGGCTTCATCCATCTGTCGACCACTACCCCAAATGGAATCATTACCCCTTTGGCTCCTTGATAAGCCTGTCACAAGGTCAATTGTGACATGTTCCCATTTCCACTCAGAAATCTCAAAAGGTTACAAAAATCCTCTAAGATTGCACTATTGTGCTTTCACTTGCTGACACACTTGGCGATGTTCGCCTTCAAACCAGACCATCAGTATTGTTGACGCAGATTCCGATACACCTTCGTACTATTAGGATGAATGCTATAACTGCTAATACTTCTAACAAGGTCTCTTCCCTAAGCTCCACATCGTCAAGTACACACAATCATCCTCGAAACCTGAGTGTTCCATCCCCAGAAATCTAAAAGTCAACTTTTTTCTTATCGATATCCTCTTGCAGATTCTTTTGAACATCTGGATCTATCTGCTGAAGTGCCTTGATTCTAACCTGAACATCTGGCTCAATTCTGAGGGTGGCCATAAGATTCGAAAGGTGACCGATCTTAAATTTAAAAATCGAATCTCGAACTTTCTCAAGTAAGGTCCATTCTTTAACCAGCATATGCGCAACTAAAGAATCCTGACTCAATGCATTTGTGACTTAATTCGTCTTTCTAGGATGATACAAGTTATTACAATCCTAGTCCTTCCAAAGTTTTAATTCATTACGTTGTCTCATATTCAACTCTTTCTGAGAGATTAAATACTTGAGACTTTGAGGGTCAATGAAGATCTGGAATCTTTCTCCACACAAATAATGTCTCTAAATCTTTAGAGCGAAAATGATCACAACAAGTTCTAAGTCATGCGTCGGGTAATTCAACCCATGAGATCTCAACTGACGGAACGTGTATACAACAACTCTACCATGTTGCATTAGCGCGCAACCCAGTCCTCTAAATGACGCATCACTGTAGATTTCTTATCTTCCAAGACTTGATGGAATGGTCAACACAAATGCGGTAGTCAACTTCTACTTAAGTTCTTGGAAACTACGCTCGCACTTATCTATCCATACAAACCCTTCCACAAACCATCTATAGTATCCTGCCTAACCTAGAAAACTTTTGATCTCTATCACTGTAGTCGGTCTTGGCCAGTTTATCACTACTTCAATCTTGGTCGGGTCTATAGATATTTCTTCGCCTGAAATCACGTGACCTAGGAATGCTACACAAGTCAACCAAAACTTGCACTTGCTAAACTTAGCGTACAACTGATAAATCCTCAGTATTTGAAGTACCATCCTCAAATGCCTCTCATGCTTCTCTAAACTTTCAGAACACACCAGAATATCGTCGATGAATACGATCACGAATTGATCTAGATATTCCTTGAAAAATCGGTTCATCAAATCCATGACAGCAGCTGAAGCGTTCGTCAGACCAAATGGCATTACAGTACTCTCATAACGGCCGTCTCGAGTACTAAATACTAACTTCGGTATGTCATTCTTTCTAATCCTCCACTGACAATACCCTGTCCTCAAGTTGACCTTCGAAAATATCGACACTCCTTGTAACTGATCCCATTTCACCAATCCTCTAGAGTGAATACTTGTTCTTGATTGTCGCCTGACTGAGTTGATGATAATCAATGCACAGACGCGACGAACCATCTCTCTTTTTCACAAACGGGACTGGTGCCTTCCAAGGTGATGCACTAGGATGTATGAATCCCTTATCCAACAATTCCTGCATCTGCACATTCAGTTCCTCCAATCAAACAACAACATCCGATAAGGAGCCTTAGAGATGTGCTCAAGCCAAACCTTTTTAGATAACATTAAAGTTACACATAAGCAACCCAGTCTAGTACAACTATAGTCAGAGATTCTTCATTCTACTACTTTATTACAACAACATGAATTCTACAACCTTCATTCACAATCTTGTTGTGCTAAAAGCACCTCAAAAACATTCTTCCATTGATCAATGCATGGTCGGTCCATTCATGTTCCTTTAGCCATCCTAGTGGTGTCCTATATGCAATAACGATGCTTACGCTCTCCTGGACCTACGCAGGTAGTTCCTCACTTGATGGCCATGCTGGCCACAATTAAAGCACGCTCCCGACATACTCGGACACTGGGCTAACCCATGCTTCCTTCCATAATCTTGGCACACATCCGATGAGTCCTCTGTCTCATGTCAAGTGACAACCTACACTCTTCCTTGCACTGGAGGCCTGATCCAAGTATCCCACTGTGTGTCCTGCGGCACATTCCCTTTGTTCTGTCTCGTCGGTGGCGATGGCGGCAGTTGTTGTGGTTCCATCTACCTGCACGAATAGCCTGCACAAACAATTTCTAACCAGGTGACCCTACTGTCCACACTCAAAATAAACACCCGTCCCAAAATGGCACAAGCTGGTCCATGTCGCCTTCCGTAGAAGTGACACATGACATTCTAGTTCAACGCTGACTTTTTGATTATATTTCTTCAGTTAGGACAAATGGGGTGCTTTCCTTCAGTCATCAACTTCTTCCCAAATCGATTTCCATCTCTGCCTGAACTACACTGTGACCTAAATGCGGCAGCTTGTTCCCTGATCACAACTTCAGGTTGGGCCTCAGTAGGTGCGGCAACAACAGCGGTTACGGCAATGGTGGCAGTAGTTATAGCGGCAACAACAGCAGCTCAATCCTGAGCTTGCTAACTCAACAAATTCCCAAAGGTTCCTAGCGCCTAAATGATCCTGCCGAACCTAGGATTGCTCATTACTGCTACACTAGTATCGACCTGCGGTGGTACTCTCTCACTCACGCTGGCCTGAGCCGGCACTCTACCACAACCATGACCTCCTCGAGCACTGACCCTAGTCGGCGTTCTACCCCGAGTAACAGGTCCGATGGTACGCCTTCTAGGAGTTCTCCACTCATGATCACTCATGCTACAGAATATGTGTAGATACCTAGTTTCCAATTCCATATTAGAATTTGAGCGATCTATAACAAACAAGCTACCAAATAATTATTAATCACATGCACCAGCATGAAATAAAGGCATTTCCTACTAACTATCCCATAGACTTATCACACCTTATCACTCCAAATATCGATCTGCTCTGATACCACTTAAACGGGGATGTCTTGCCCTGATCATCCGAGCACGTGTCCATCCCTCCTTGGTCGATTAAATAGCGATGTCCTAGGACGCGTCGCCGACCCATTCATTTTAATGCGCATGCAAAAGCGAATAATTAATCTCCAGACAACAACAATATGGGATAGAAAAGCAAAGCAACAAATCACAAACAAAATAAGCCTTTTATAAACACTTCAGGTTTATACACAATACCAGGCTGTTTACAAAAGATCGGCTCAACAAAATAGGAACTATTCTATGACCCATTAGTCAGACACGTTCGTCGATTCTTTAGTCTCCACCTTCCCAGAGTTCGGGGCTTTAGGTCCTCCACGACTGCCATCTAGGGACTTGAAAATGTTATCCCACAATGGGGTGAGATGACATCTTAGCAAGTTCAACCCCCTAAGCCTTGACTAGGAAGAAAATATACCCTAAGGGTTGCCTAAGCACCAACACAAGTCAGAGAACTTACCTTTGCCTCCACTCCTTCCTGTAAGTCAGTTTAATTCATAAACTCAACCAATCAAATTATATCATCAAACCAAATCGAGTCATCGATCAATCGACTCAGTTGATTCCATGTCATCACGACCTTCTCTCGGTCGGCCCATTCAATACTATCTATAAAGTCCGATAATATCAGAACTGCTCATTCTAAACTGAAAATAGATAGTATAGCTCACTCTAAGCTGATAAAGTATACTGCTCGCGCTAAGCTGACATATCAGAGCTCGTAAGTTAATATAGTATACTGCCAATGCTCACTCTAAGCTGATAAATAATATAGCTCGCTCTAAGCTAATAAATAGTATAGCTCGCTTTAAGTTAATAAGGTATACTGCTCGCGCTAAGCTAACATATCAGAGCCCGTAGGTTGATATAGCATACCGGTATATTACTCACACTATGCTGACAAATCAAAGCCCATATGTTGATATAGTATACCATCCTGACCATCTAACAAATTCACCATTTATATCATACCCAATAAAAATAATCGTGTGTAGGTACACGGTCGGCCTTAACCAAAATACAATATTTTCACCTTTGAAAATCCCACTAATTTCAACAGTCCACAAATCCATTTTTGGTGTTGCAAATCGATACCCAGTGATTTTCTAATTAATTATTGAAATTAATAAATTTTGGGATAAATACCCAAAATTACAAATCACATTTAATTTGCACAAAATAGCAGTCAAATAAATAATTCAATCACACCATTGCACTGAGAATAAAATTCCGGTTACCAACTATCCCGGTCTAATTTCCAGAAAATAATTAATTATGGAAATTAATTATTAAATACTAAAAATACACACTTAGGCCTATAAAGCCTAATTAAAAGCCAAGACGGGTCCGGAAAATTTCTGAACCACTCTAGATAAATACTAGAGTTTGTCCATACTCTAATTACACTACTCTAACCGTCTAATATGTAATAACGATTAATTAAATTGTTAATCTAATCTAACTATCAACATAATCCATACATAGTCTAAACTAATCAACTCTTAAATGTCATTAACTGACTAAGTAATGATTAGTGAGTTAAACTCACGTGATTAATGTAAAAACTGGTCCACGACGGCGGCTAATAAACCCTAAAGTGGCGACGCCGACAAGGGCTCAGATCGAGCCAAAATCAGCCCCGTAAGCCCACGGTTGAGCTGGGTTTTCTGCTCCAACATTAATGACCTTGCTGCTTCGATTTCGAGGGGATGAAAATAGCAGTTGGATGGTTGCGACTCAGGCTAGTTTTGATGGCCACGGGTGGAGGTGCGAGCTCAGCTTGACGAGCTGAGCTGGGCTGAACCAGAAACGGGAGGGGCTGTAGCATCGCTGGATAGAGAGGCGAGTCTGCTGGTGGAGTCAACAAACCGATGGAGGAAATGCATAGTTGACTAAAGGGATATGGAGTTGGCAATTGATTCGGTGATAGAGGGGAAATGGGACACATGGATGAGGCGTGGGGGAGGGGAATCAGTGCTGGTGGGACAAAAGAAAACGTGCAGGGGAAAAGATAAAAATGAAAGAGCAACAGAAGCAGCCAAGAGGGAGGGAGCAACAATGATGGTGTATGCAAGAGAGTATGGAAGAGAGAGAGAGAGAGAGAGAGAGAGAGAGAGAGACCGAAAGGGAGGGATAAGGGAGCGGGGGACGGTCGGCCACGAGGAGAATGTGCAGAAAAGGAAAAAGAGAAGAGGGAGAGAGAGAAAAGAGAGAGGCGTGCAAGAGACGTGAGAGAGAGGGGAACCGAAGGAAGGGGGAAAGACAAGATGGAGCCCACAAAGTCAAAGGAAGAAAAGGAAAATGAAGACTATTGCAAGGGCTATCGGCCAAAGGGGAAAGGATGTGCAAAAAAATAAAAGGAAAATAGAGAGAGACCGAAGGAGGGAAGGGGTTTGAAGTCCACAAAATAAATTAAATAAGAGTTTAATCCTTCTTATCTTCAACTCACCTTCAACTAATATTATCAATTAGTCATCCAAGACCAATTTCAACACCAACTTGCACAATTTGAAGTCCAATATAAGACCAAAATAAGATAGTCCCTCAAATCTACAAACTTTCTTCAATTCCGAGTTCTATTTCCTTTTTCCCCGAAATCCGATTTCATAATAAATCTCTCGATTGGCGTTCAATTTTGTTGAAGAAAAAGCTCACACAATTTCCTTTCACCAAGTAGTTCACACGGGGAGGCCATAAATCCCTTCAATTTGACCAATCTGAATTTCCGTTCATTTTCTAAATCGTCCAAATCGATTTTCCGTAAAAACCTCAAACTCTCCAAAAATTCCTCGAGGGATGAGTTGACGTTCCTAAAATAACTCGCGACATGATAGAACTTCCAATTTCTAAAATTGAGTTTAAATTCGCGGTTAATTTCAATCTGATGTGATTTTAGCTTAACCTAACCTACTAGGTAACTTTTAGGAATTTTTGGTACAATTGACTCGTAGTCGATTTTCTTCAAGCCACACATACCTCTTCGACACATTGGTGACTCTTGGTTTTCGTGAAAATCTCAAGGTTTCAAATACGGACACAGGGCATCAAAACGATAGAAAAATCAGTTTAGTACCGATCGACAAGAATTTTGCAAATTAGTGGAATCACCCACGTTTAACCACACATCTCAATCAAACCAACCTATCTCTGATATCTTATCGATTTTTAACTATGCCGTAGTAACCCTTGTAGACTAGCACGGTCGAGCAGTCGATTCCTGGTCGAATTCTCAAGTCTATTGCATTTATATTCCTTACGGCTTCATCTAATAGACTAGTCATCTCGTGAGTGACCATCTCAGAGAAAAACATTGTAGTCACATCAATGAAAGGCAAAACTTATCCAATCGAAATAAGAACCTGAAAATCATGATGTCACAACTTCAGCAATGAAATCTCCTACTGATGTGGACATTTTTCCAAAAGGTGTGGAATGCGATGGAGTGCTCCTTTCTAGCTTTCTTTTGTTGGGAAGGAAACAACGATGGATATGAAAAGGCAATATTGTGCAGCAAGAAAGGTATCAATTGCTCGGCCGACAACAACTAGAGAAACAAAGAGATACCTTCATGATCGACATAAGGAAAGCATCCAAAAATGTTGTAGATACTAACAGAAAAGTTGTTAAGGGAAATAACAATGTAAAAGTACATTGAAATCGTCCCTTTTGACTTTAATTTGTGTTCTTCTACATCCAAAAATGCTGTAGAGTTGAATTCATCATAATCACCAGAGGGGACATTTTGTCATCTACACGACTGATGGACGGCGTTTCATGATTCCTTTGCAGTGTCCCCGTAGCAACATCTTCAAAGAGCACTTCAAGATGTCTGAAGAAGAGTTTGTCCAGAGATGTGTAGCCAAAGACATAGAGAATGCTTTGCTCAATTCTATTCCATTCACTCCATGCTCATTGGCTTCTGCTTTGCATAATAAATGTGTGGATCAGCAAGCTCTCTTTCTTGGTCAGTGAAGGAAACGATGGCGATGTGTATATACTAGGAAGAAGTTGTAGGGTTTGTAAAGCATAAAAATGGAAAAAAAGTGCAGTTCATACAAAAAGAGCTAGTAGCAAGAAAAGTATCTTGTCAATCTTTTTCACATAGCCACTTCATTAACGGCATCACAATGATGAAATAATGTAGTCCAAGTTCTGCAGGGTGGATTTGATCAATTAGTCAATCAGATTTAAATCTACAAATCTGGTGTCTTTCACACAGAATGGCATTCATATTGTATAAACCACAACGTGATGACCATAAATCCTAGAAAGTGGAAGACTTAGCGGTTCTAGTCCTGCATGCACTAGTTCCAATTAAGATTTTAATTTCTACATATTTATTGTTCCGGGTAAGGATAGAAAAATGAAATAGGGGACTTGCTAGTTTAGCACCATGAAAAATGTATATGCTTGGTTGGTAATCTGAACCTGGTGGATTTTGCAATCACTTTGCAGGATCTTTGTCTTGTCTGTTGGGGGGATACCTGAAGATAGTGTTTTATTTGAACCAAGGAAGTGTCGGGGGCAGGACAGTAGGATTTCCTGCATGTGTAGCTGTTCATATGAGTAAATTTTTAAAGTCACCCGTTACCAGATTCTCGGAGGAGAGAATTTTCTTTGATTATTGATGAAATAAACCATGTAAGCGTATCAAAATACTCTTCATCTATAGATGTCGTCATACTAGGAAGATAGTTGATTATCAATTGGTATTTCGGAAAGAGTCAACGCCGAATAATTTCAAAGATATTCGGTTTGAGGAAATTTTGCAAGTACTAGCACGGTATGCAAATTTGACTTCAATAGAAGCATCCTTGTTTGATTAAGGCCTTGTTTGATAGTGTATCGATATACTCTTCATCTATAGATGTCGTCATACTAGAAAGATAGTTGATTACCGATTGGTATTTCAGAAAGAGTCGATGCCGAATAATTTCAATGATATTCAGTTTGAGGAAATTTTGCAAGTACTAGTACGGTATGCGAATTTGACTTCAATAGAAGCATCCATGTTTGATTAAGGCCATGTTTGATAGCGTATCAATATACCCTTCATCTATAGATGTCGTCATACTAGAAAGATAGTTGATTATCAATTGGTATTTCAGAAAGAGTCAACACCAAATAATTTCAATAATATTCGGTTTGAGGAAATTTTGTAAGTACTAGCACAGTATGCGAATTTGACTTCAATAGATGATATTTTGGAAAGAGTAGACACCAAATAATTTCAATGATATTTGGTTTGAGGAAATTTTGCAAGTACTAGCACGGTATGCGAATTTGACTTCAATAGAAGCATCCATGTTTGATTAAAGCCATGTTTGATAGCATTCTTATTCCGTTTGAGAAAATTTTGCAAGTACTAGCACGGTATGCGAATTTGACTTCAATAGAAGCATCCATGTTTGATTAAGGTCATGTTTGATTCTTCCTCCTCCTCCTCCTTTTGGCTCAACCATGGCTAGCGACCTCGCCGGAATGTCACCAACCCTTAGTGAGAGTAAGAACATCGGAGCGTCACCAGCCCCCGATGACATTGAGTTGCCATTCTTCTTCTTCTTCCTTTTGGCTCGACCATGGCCGACGACCTCGTCGGAGTGTCACCAGCCCTCGGTGATACTAAGTCATAGCGAGGTCAACCTCACACCACTTGGACGAGGTGGAGCCTTACCGATGGCACGGCAATTGGCTACAAAGAAGGAGGAAGAAAAAGAAAAAAAAAAGAAGAGAAAAATAAGAAAAATATAATAAAAGTATTAAAGATTAAAAGAAATGAAAAAATTTAAAAATCTTGCCAAACGCATTTCTATGTTGGGAATATAAATTTTAGACAATTATTAAGTGTCTTCAAAAACTGAGAAATTATTCACTAGAATAGAATAAAAAAAACATTTCTAAACAAAAATTATATCCAATAATAAAATAATTACCAAATGCATCATCAATGACTAATTGTCAAATTGGCAATAAGAGGCACAAAATGTCATGTCAATGAATAGATTGACAACCTTTCGGATGAAATCTTACCCAAAAAAAAGTAAAGAAAACTTACCAGTAAAACGTGCTGGCCTACCTAAGAGCAGAGAGGCCTTTTTTTTTCTTTTTTTAACTTGGCGATCTGTCGATGTAATATGTCCTGCAAATCATAGTGTATATATTTCAAATATTTGCTAATAATGTGTCAGTTTAGATAGTAAAATAGTTTGCCCATTTTGTTATGGTCTTGGATTTAAAGGTACGGAGAACATTTCAGGAATAAAATCTTAAAATCAGTAAGTTGATGCAAGAGAATACAGTTCTAGAAAGGTGGACTTGTTAAAATCAGCAAAAGTTAACTCACACACTACCTGAATGCTTAAATAAAGAAAAAACAGATTATTTAACGAATAGAAATGTTAAATTTCAGGTTTGGAAGGGAAGGAAGGAAGATGAGAAATGAGGAGAACAATTACCCTCTTTCCCTCTCTTTATGAACAAGAAGCAGAAGGTAGATAATATTTTTGATCCCATTTAAGAGACATAGAAGTGAAAGAGATGTATATATAAGTTAAAAAAAATGTTAGAGGAAAATTACAAAATTTATTTTAAATATTATCTTCCATATCAAATGTGCTCTTCACATTTGAAAACCAACAATTGTCATCATCATTCTAACGATGGAATCAAGTTGCATTTCTCACTCTCGTATCATTCATCAGATTATTAGTTTTATTTCTTAAACTATCCCCACCCCCTAAAAAACCCTAACACCCATCCGTACTCTTCCCCTCACTCGATAGAAGTAAAAAAGATGTATATATAAGTTTAAAAGCGGCGTAACGAGAAGATAAAAAAATAAAGAAAATTGCGTTAACCTACTAAAAATATTTTGCTTTTCTATTCAACTTGCTTGGCAAAGACAAAGCCAATTCTTTATATCAAATGCGCTCCTCGCATTTCAAAACTTCCAATTATCATGGTCACTTCTACGATGGAATCAAGTTGCACTTCTCACTCGCACACAATTTACCAAATTGTCCTTTATATAAATATATATATCCCCACCCCAAAAAAACCAACACCCACCCAAACTCTTTCCCTCATATGATAGGGTTGCTAAGGGTGGATTTTGTTTAACTTTGCAAATGGATATTGGATCTGATGCAAATACTAAAAGCCAAAAAATTTTGGAGAAATACAAATTGTGTCTAGTAAAAACTCTTTATAAATGAACATTGAGTTTAAGTAGTGTTTGGTAAAAAAAAACTTTTACAATGGGCTTTGAATGTATTTCTTATATTTTTTTTAATTAAAAAATGACCCACACTCTTAGCCAGAGCCAATGAAGGGCTACGGCCATTGATAAAACAGATCTAGCATTGGCGACAGTTGGCTGAGGTCACCCGACCTTGGGCACCTAAGTTCTCATGACCTTGGGCGACCACTGTCTTGGTCGTGCGACTCTGGCCAACCCTTTGTTGGCCCTTTGTTGTCCAAATTTGACCTCGCTAGCCTTCACCAGTCAAATCTAGCTTCGTTGGCTGCTCTAACATAAAGAAGATGAATAGTTGCAAGTAGGGGTAAAAGTGGAAAATTATAGAATTTGTGAGGGTAGTTTTAGAAGGAAAAAAAAATATTTTAATCCCAGTTTCAGCATTCCACAAATGCTATTTCGAAGGCTGTGTGGGAGTAGTATTAGACTTTCAACATTCCCAATGTCAACATTTGTTTAAAAGTTATTTTAAAATATTTGCTAAAATACTCCCGTATTTCCACAAGGAGTCTTGGGAAAGTTGAATCAAATGTATCAAAGTCTAACACCCCCACCACCACGTCTCCTCTAGCGTGTGCACCACTGTTTCTCCTCAAAAGGCGATCGATGACTCCAGGTCTAAGCTTGGCGACGCTTGCCTTGCCAGCTCAAGGCCACATCCCGGTCGACAAGCTCCAATCTGGCAGCCATGGCTGAGCTCTGCTACAGAGCTTGCGCGTCGGAGAGGCTGGCGGCAGGTTGCAGGTGTCGAGGTCCGGCTGAAGCGGCTATTTGACGGGTGGGAGGGTAGCTCTCGATTATTGGTGTGTCGTGCTACTGTATGTGAGGAGAGAGAAAGGGCAAGCAAAAAGAGTGAATGGGTGTCCATGACGACAAATTAGTTTTTTTGGGGATTGGGAGGATGCAAAATGCAGGTTTTAAAATTAGAGGAGAGTATTTAATTTCGGTAGCGAGGTTAAAGATGGTTTTTGTAATTAAAAAAGGAAAAGGTTAGTTCCAATCCTCAGATAGGAAATAACATGTTACGTCGTTTATACTTCTATCCATGTCCCTGTACATGAACAAGAAAAAGTCTCTCTATTTGTCTAATCCAATTATTCTGCTTCCACAAAAAATTCTAATCAAATTCTTTATATACTTTGAAAAAACTTTATCCACGTCATACCTCGAGATTGTTTACATTGGGTAAATTTTTACAAACATAATTCCTCGTAGGTATCCACATATAATATCCACATAATGCTTTAGATAGTTTACATTCTTTGGGTAGTTGGAATGTCATTCGATGGTCATGTTAGCTGAATTTGGTCAGATTTATTGTCAAAGAGACTTGATTAGGAATCTTGTGAAAGTAGAAGTATTTGCATAGACATATTAAAAATAAAGAAAAAAATGTGATAATATAAGGGTCATATCACGAAAAAAAATAATTTTGATACACTTATAACAAATTTACCTTAAATTAATTTTTTAATTACCAAAAAACTTAAATTGATATCTTTATGACAAATTTATCATCTGTTAATTTCCATTAGATTTTATTGTCAAATTGTTGAGTTAGATGAGATGGGTGTATCGGTTTGAGTTTAATTCTCTATTTTGTTACAAGTGTATCGGTTTGTGATTTTTTATTATATTAATCTAATTTAACATCTGTGAATTCTTCTAATGGTAGGAATGACGCACTAGAATTGGACCTTTCCAAAGGTAGAAAGCTTGACGACTGAAAGTCAATTTGTTATAAATATATCAATTTATGGTTTTTTATAGTTAAAAATTCAATTTCGAATAAATTTATCGTAAATATATCATTTTGAGGTTTTTTGTGGTCATATCATTAGTTTGAATATAAGTGTACTAATTTGGGATTTTTACCATATTATCTCATGATATAATGATGAAAAGTTTCTTTCATTAGTTTCATATTATTGGTTTGTTTAGTTTAGTCAAAGTAAAAATTCAGCCCTATCAAACGCCTATTTGTCTGCATACCGTCCAGAATGCGACATCGTGCGCGTCAACAAACTGAAAGAGCTTTTGACTCCTTTAATCTAATTCACTTTGAAACCGTCAGTGCAAGATTATGTAGTCCTGATTCTCTCGGCCACGGGCACTCCTTGATTGATGGCTAGTTTTGACCGAAGGTTGGTACAGGCGTCTTTGACTATTGTGTCAGATAGACTAGCCAATCCCTTTAAATAAAGAGAGAGAGAGAGAGAGAGAGAGAGAGTTCATTCAATCCGCCCTATAGTTTCTTTTCTCAAGAGAAAAACGTGTGAGGAGTCATATAGTTCACACATGAAACAAATTAAGAAATTGAAAACTCTTTCACTACAGTGAGTAAATTTATTATAAATATATTAATTTAAAATATTTAATAATCAAAAAATTAATTTAGAATAGATTTGTCATACATATCATTATAATCTTAGTTTCTATATCGCAGTTCATATTCAACAAAATCATCTTAATCAATACTTACTTCTATTTACTTAAAATTTCAATTGCTCCATATTATTTGTTGTTGTGATTTTATATATTCATTGCCAAATTCTAATCCTTCACGTCACTTGTTGTGATTTTATATATTCACTGTCAAGTACTAATTTTTACTTTTTCTTTTAATTGTGAATCAATATAAAAATTAAAAATTCTATGTGACATTCCATCAAGATCCCATCAGTGCCCGCCTGGGAGCTACGCCTCACACGAGACTACCCTGAATTTCTCGAGATGGTACAAAATATTCCGGGGAACCCACCTGGTAAAAGATAGCATCGAACGACGCATTCGAAAAAATAGAATGGGATCGCCCTGTCAGACACATGGAAAAGAACACATTACCTCCTGGTCATCTTCTCCCTCGACAGGGAGTGACTAAAAGAAGGATGTGATGTATCTGATGAGATATATCTTGTCGGTCACGTGTGAATATCGGTGTGTCAATAATTGTCCAAAAGCAATTGCCAATGCCACGGTTGTATCATTGGTTGCGAAGAGCATGGACCATGTGTGTGAATTATTGGCTATATGTGTTGGGTACTTATTTATCTTTTCCTCCCTCTTATGCCTATAATACAATAATAAACTTGTATTAAGTGTGAAAAACATGCGAGACTAAAATCTCTTAATCTTTTCTTCACAATCCTTATCTAGTATTAGAAATTTTAGACTGTTAAGATAGCACTTATCCTAATACTATGTTCTGCACTAGCCTCCATAAGAATCTTATGCATCAAAATTCTAAGGCTGATAGGACTAATGTCTTGAATAAGAATTAAAGTTGAATGCCAAAAGTTGTCTTCAATAGGTAAGGCCTAGGAGGCACCGTTTGAGGACTAAATACCTACATCAATTTTGATGTTGTTCCTAGCAAAACAAATCTTTTAGTCAAAATAGCAATTTTATCCAAATAACATATACATGTGAAGAGCTTAAAGTTAGTTAACTAGAACGGATTTTTATAAGTTAGATTAAATATGAAATTATTTTACTAGTATGGATTGGATCTAGTCGGATATGAATCACTAAATTTATACCACATATAAATGGGTTAAAATGGGTTAATTTAAGTCAAATTATTTTTAATTTGACCCGACTCACCAATTTGATGGCTTTACTTTTATCCAAATCCCCCAACATGAACAAAAAAGTAGTACATTGACTATCTTTTTACCATGCATAAAAGCTGAGTTTGTGCTTATTCCAGCCTTTGATACCTTCTTTTCCTTGAAAAATTAATAGTTTTCATTCAAGTATTTTCCCTATCTTTTCAATCGAGTCCTTATAATTTGTCTAATCAAGAAATTCTACTTTCATAAAATTTTATAATCAAGCCCCTCAAACACTAAAACCAACCAAACTCGACTAATATCACCGTGGGACGATGTTGAAGCGTGATGTGTGTAGTCTTTTTAAAAGTAGATGCCACAATGGAAGTATTTTATCCACATCATAAACCAAGATTGTCTATATTGGCTAAAGTTTTACAAACACACCCACGTGGGCATCTGCACGTTTAATTCACACAATACTTTAATGTCATTCGCCAGTCGCATCAACTAGATTTGGTCGGATTTGGCATCGGAAGGCCTTAATTTGTGAAAGTAGATGTAATCACATAGAGAAATGAAAAGTAAAAGTACTTTGATTGGAAAAAGCAAAAAAAAAGCTGATAATATAACGATAAAAAGTGAACCTCTTTTCTGTCGTTTCATACTACTGGTATGCTTTAGTTTAGTCAAAATAGAAAATCCATTAAATAAAAAGCCGCCGTGGAAAATTTACCAGTAAAAGTCCCACGCAAGATGGCTATTTGTCTGTGTTACCCCCCAGAATACGACATCAGACGCGTTAACAATGTGAAGGAGCTTCTGTTCACTTTGAAACTGTTAGGATTGCGCAGACTATTTTTAGTCTTAATTGATGGCTAGTTTTGACTGGATGTTAGGACAGGAAGCGTGCGTGTGAGAGAGAGAGAGAGAGAGATTGCAAGATTCAAGAATTCATTCAATCCACTATAGTTTCTCTTCTTGAGAGGCAAACAGACTACAAGTTATAGCGTTCACACAAGAAACAAATCAAGAATATTTAAAAACCCTACAAGCTATTTTCACTTGAACTTTTAGTAACCCTTGTCTTTCTTTTGGACCAGCCCCGCATCACTTACGAGCAAAAACCTCACCCCTATTGAGGCTTAAAGAAGCTGACTTTAATCCCGGTGTCGATCACCACATAGAGACCCCCCGCAATCAAGAGCCCGCTCAGCGCCATCCCCAACGTTCCGAGCACCCAGTTGACCCACCAGCTCAGGCCGTACATCTTGGGCCTCTTCATCTTGAGCCACATGAAACACGGATAGGCCAGGGTCACGGGCAGCGCAATCCCGCCGATGAGCCCAGCTACGCTCCCCAGGAACGGGATCGCCACCGCCACGAAGAAGCAGCCGTACCCGAACATCGCCCTGCTGATCGCCCTGCCCCACCATGGCAGCGGCTTCTTGAACTTGACAATGAACCTGGACTCCATGTCGTCGAACATGGGCATGCCGTAGATCTGGAACGAGCTCAGGGCGTTGATGATCACGAACAGGATCACGAGCCCGAGAACGGACTGCTTGATGTCCTTCTGGTGGAACGCGTATATGGCCGTCAACATGCCCCCATTCGGGGGTATCTGCGACAATCAAAACGAAAGATACATCAGCTGAAAATCGTTCCTCTAATCAGTTATTGTTCAAGAGATTGGAGTGGGATTATGTTCATACCATTTGGCCATATGCCCAGTAGCCTGCAATGGCAAGAGGGTATAAGCACGCCGCAATGATGGCGTATGCGACTTTGTACCCCTCCACATTGGCACTCTTGAGGGATGCTTCTCACTGGAAGGCATGGTGGCCTGCCAAAAAGCAATAATGAAAAAACGAAATTATAAGAAATTCGATTTAGTGAAAGTAATTATAATCCGGATCAAGAATATTCATTTCAATCTTTTTATTATAACTGTAAATTTAAATGAGGGGAGATTATTGTCATCTTGAAGATTCAAATTAAGTGACGAGTAAGGTTCATGTAATTTAAAATGCCAAACCCTACAAGTCTATTTACTCAAAAGGAAAGAAATTAATTGATTTTTCTGTCATCGTACAGAGTGTAGAAATTCTTTGAATTATCGATATGACAACTATTATGGTCCATCAAAATGACAAAAGTTTAGGTGGTCCTAGGTGGGGACATCGCTGTAATAAATAAGATTTAACTTCTTCACGTTTCGGACGGTCGAAACAGCACTTGATTTCATGAAGATTTTAACGAAGACTTGATGTCATGAAGGATTGTATTCTATTTTAAGCAAAGCATGCTTCTAGATGGATGTTGTATGGGAAACAGAGGACTAGGCTGGGACGGCGTGGTTTCAGACCATCTTCCTCAAAGCAGCTGGTTGCCACCTAAGCCAGGGAGGACCGTCCGATTGGAAATTGTTCGGTTGTGGTGGAAAGTAAAGGGCAAAGGGCAAAGGGCAAAAGTCAAAAGTCCCCCGCCGTACACGGTGTTGAAGTTTCAACAAGGACGGCATCGGGGCCATTTATGTGTCAGGGGCTTCAGGGTCAACAGTCAACTTTTAGCTGCTAAGTACTTTCTTTTTAATTATTTATGCATGTACTCTCTGCAACAACTCCAAGAAGATGACGTGGCATGTGGACTTCACCGAAAACATTGGACTTAATTAAAAAAAAAAAAAAACAAAACCAAACATAATAGACAATTCTGAAAATACGAAGATCAGCTTATAAAGTAACGTGATTATCTTGTACTGGGTATTTTAATATGACCCATTTTTTTGAATATTAACTTATAACTAATTGATTATCGGGTAATATTCAAGCTACGTCACGAGGAGATAGCAGCTCTATCAAGTCTAGACCACTTTGCCTGTGCTAGAAGAAAAATTCAGCCGGAGAAATTGATTGCTAAGAAACCCTAGAGTTAGGTATATAATTCCTAAAATGACGTCTCTTTGGTACAATATTTAGCGATTCACTAAAAGCACTTTAGGTACATTCTGCTTGATCTAATTTTCCGTGGATTTTATGGATTTTATGTTAGACGTTGTAGTAGTGTAGGAGACTGTAAGAGAATTGGAAAATTAGGGCAAACATCTTGGTACCTGGATTTCAAGAATGAGGTTGTGGCCTCTGAACGCGAAAGCGATGATCCCGAGCGCATTGAGGAGGTCGAAGACCCTGGCGATTTGCGTGTTCGCCCTGACGGTGTTGTACGACACCTTGGGCATCCGTCCCTCGGTCACCGAGATGATCCACATCATCGTGCAGTAGCCGACGGCGGTAATTGCCCCGATGAGGGACACGCCGGCGATGGAGTTGAGGTTGGGCAGCTGGGACAGCAGGACTGCAGCGCATGTGAACACAAGGAACCACTCCACCGTCGTTAGGTGGTGCGCGCCGCACGTGCCGCCGCACAGGATCTCAAAGAACATCTTGCACGTCGACCCACCGATGATGATAAGGGACACGCATGTGCCTCCCGCGAGGTACATGAAGGGGAACAGCGCCAACCAGTTCGCTAGCCTCTCGCCTGAAACATCGTAATTCGTACGACGTTAGACTGGAGAACGTGGCTGAGTCAGAATTTCTTTCTTTCTTTTTTCTTCTGTCACTGTTTTTTTAGCATTATATCCATGCTTTTTAACTAGAGAGAACGAAAATCATCTTTGGCCATGTGCGACAAGCATTAAGATTCAAGTTAACTCAAGGTTTGCAAAATTCAACTCTTCTTGCTGTATTTCTCTTTTGAAAAATCAAAGAGAAGATCAATAATTACCGAAAGCAGCACTGGCGAGCTGCATGTATCTGCTGTAACGCATCCCCGTCTCGGCAGATTCATGGAGTTGCACCAGCAAGTAAAGCGTGTAGAGCTGCCATATGAACGCCAAAGTCAAGCATATAATCCCCCATGTCCTGCAAGATTATCATAAATATCGAATCATATTCATGTATGAAAAGAAAGACTTTATGCATTGGGAGTTTATTTCAAGATTACGATCAACGAACGAGTTGCTTGAATTTCGCTTACCATCCAAGCAAGGTGAAAGCGACCGGGAGTACAAGGGCTTGAATCCCGATACCCGAGCAGAGGGTGTGGAAGGCGGCGTAGTACGCGTTGCCGTTCCTCGACTCGGTGATCGGGAGCCAGGCGTCCTGCGGGTCGAGCTTGGTCAGGTGCAGGGCCCGCCGGATCGGGCTGCCAAGCGGGGTTATGAACCTCGGGGTGAGGGACAGCCTCGGGGTCGCAATCTTTGGGGTCACGATCCTCGGGGTCTTCGACGGCTTTATCTCCGGCGTTGACAGGAGTGGCGACCTCGACAGGGACGGCGAGTGGTACTGGGACGGAGGGGTCGACACAGGGGGTGGCGTCGGGGCCAACGAGGAGTCTGCCATCTCCGAGGAGTCTACTGTCCCCGTGGAGGCTGGCCGGGGAGTCACTGGTTTGGAGCTTATTTCATCGCCCATCCTTGCTAGCTCTTCCTTTTTCGTTGGGTTAAGAGCAAGCACCTCTCCAAAGGAAGACCTAAGAACCTCTCTCTTTCTTTCTCACTTGGCGTCCTTAAGGTTCTTCCTCTTCCTCTCAAATCAAGGTGTCTCCACACAAGAACCACCGATGCCAAACTTCTCTTTATATAAGGGACTTTGGGGTGCTGAGGACAAGTGCATGCGTTGATGATTTTAGACCGTGGTTCGTTCGGTCATAGAGGAGGACTCAGGAAAGTAACGTGGAATATTGTGGGTTGATTTTACCTTTTATAATTCTTAACATTTAATAAAGGCGATGAGCCCACAGGTGGCCTCTAGAAAAAGAAATCCGTTCGCATGTGACGGAAATGAATAATGACAGAATATAGCAGCCGAGCGTGTTTTGTCAAACGTTCTTATGGCACACCCTGATAAAAGCGGTCCAATTCGGACCAACGCCGGTCGTGGGAAACCGCCTGTTTGGTTCTCGTCAGCGTTTATACTTGGAAAATAGAGGAGCAGAGGGGGGTCGGGTACTTTTGTAGTCGGCCCTTATCTTTTATGGTGGCCTTGACTTGGACCTAGTCCTCCTGAAAATTGATACGGATTCATCTTATTTTAGGATAATTAAGAGATATAACCTTCAATTTACAAAAAAAAAAAAAAAAAAAGAGTGGGGGCGGGGGGAGGATGTTGCCAGCTCGAGATAATAGAGTTTACACAGGTGAGTGTTATTAAAATACTTTCTTAATAGAAAATGGGGCTCATTTTGATATTATAGCCTTGAGTCATGGACATGAAAGAATGTGTATCTTGTTATTTAAACATTCGGCATTAGGTTAGGAAAGTTAACACATTTATTGTTGAGATTATGCTTGGACATGATCTCGTCACATGGGAATTTTGTCTATCTTTCACGCCCCTAGCATTGTTCTTCATGTGACAGTCAAATTATAGACTTTACTCCTGATTTTAAATTTTAACCTGATTTAAAAGTAAGATTGGTTGGTTAAATTATAATAATACCCATTTTTGGCTATTTTCCTTGTTTACATTACTTTATTAAATCCACTTGTCTCGGGTGCCTCATTCATACTTCTTTATATTACTTTATTAAATTTACGTGTCCGTCTCGTGTGTTTGCTTTGTACTTAATGTCAAACTAGTCATAATTACCGTTTTCATTGTGAATACTCAATTCATCAAATAATCTACTTAGTCTTAACAAAGCACTCCTTGGTAAATAGGCTTGGCGACTATCTAATTGCCCTTCCTCTTTGTGGAGTCATGTATTTAAAGAGGTCTATACTTTCAATCTACTGACTTTTGGCATGCACCTAGAGGTTCAAACCCATCATGGGGCTGGCAAAGTCTGCTATTAGGTAGAGACTCCATCTCAGATCAGATTCAATGGTCAGTCGGGAACGGCCAAAGCATTCACATTTGAAAGGATAAGTGGTTAGCTAGAGGAACCCTAGGTGGGCCAGCTAAAAGAGGGGAGCCTGAAATGGTTGAAAGTTATATTAAACAGAATCCGACCACCTGGAATGTCCATCTTCTTCAACAAAGTTTTGATGAGCAAGTAATTCGGGAGATTCTTACCATTCCTCTTAGTTCAACTATGGTTTCTGACAAGATTATTTGGACAGGGACACTTACAGGAGACTACACGGTTAAAAGTGGCTATAAGTTTATCAAAGAACATGCTCCTAAACATCTTCCCAGCTTTGCACCCACATCCCCTCACATCCCAACCCCTGTCTGGCGCAAGATTTGGCACCTACAAACTACCCCCAAACTTAGAGTCTTTTTGTGGTCCCTCTGCCACAATGCGCTAGCTACAAGGGAAAACCTATAGAAAAGACATATCCTCCCCAACCCAGATTGTCAGTTATGTCAAACTCATCTCCCTGAAACTACAGAACACTTATTCTTTTATTGTCCACAGATTCAGGGCCTCTGGTCTCATCCGAAAGTGCGGCTTAATATTTCAACACACAGCACACAAACAATGTCCACTTGGCTAGCACATCTATTGTTGCAAGATGTACATGTACTTGATCCGGAGACAGTAGTGGCTCTCCTTTGGCAAATCTGGCAAGTGAGAAACCACTTCATCTTCCGCAGCAAACACTCAACTCATGAACAGATTGTAGATCTCGCATTCACAACTGCAGAGAGTCATCGCAATAAGCAGAAGGACGTAATATCTACAGGGCAGCGGGGCTTCACCTACCACTCGGATTTGGAATCCTCCACCACCAGGGACAATCAAAGTGAATATTAACGGGGCTTTCCCTGTAGCAGATCATACAGGTTCGATGGCTTGTATTTGCAGAAATCACGAAGGAAATCTGATTGGGGGTTCCTCCCAAATCGTCCCTGCCTCATCTCCTCTGCAAACCGAGATTCGAGCTCTACATCATGCCCTTCTTTATCTAGTTGAGAAAGGGATGAATGATGCTCACCTTGATTGATTCGACCGCTTGGTTATGGTAGAAATGCTGAACAATCACTGCTCGCCTCCATGGGACTGCCGAACCCTAATTGTTGAAGTCGAAGCTTTGCTTTCCCGTTTTCCCCTTTTGCGTTTGTCCCACTGTAGACGGGAAGCGAATTCCCTTGCTGACTGGGCCGCTAAGGCTTTTGGCCGCGGTTTTTTGCACTCTAATTGGGCCTTTTCACCTCCTCCTATATTTCTGGATATGCTATGTATCGATGCCCTTTCTATGGGTTGTAATGCTTTTCCTCCGTAAATAATATGCTCGGTATTTCTGACCAAAAAAAAAAAAAAAATCTTTATAACTTATACTGCTTAATTCTTACTAACCTTGTCTTGTCCAAATTTCCTACACCGAGTATGTGAATTTCAGCCTAGGGTATGGCACATATCTTGCTTGGACATTCTTCCTCTGCATCTCCTCCCATTAATTACTATCAAACCCTAAATCAAGAGCCTAATCACTCTTTTTATTTTTCTGATGAGGCACATCAGATAGGTCTATATTCAATCGAAATCAGTGCCAATCATTTTGAGAATGCTCCTTGCCTTTTAAGAATGTTCTGTGGAGGCTGTGATTTTCTAGCAGTGAGAAAGTAAACAGAGAGAGACGACCCACGCATTAGTGCGACAACTTTTCCCTTCGTAGTAGGCGCAACGCCATTCCTCCAGTCAACAAAAGAAAACGAACCAAATATTAATCAATTTATAGGGGAGGGATAGATTTATTAAGGTTAATTTGTAGGAATGGAATTTGAAATGATGGGTCCGGGGTGTGGGTGATCTTTGAAAATAGTGGACTACATTCAAGAACCAAAAAGCAGCCCGACACGTCACTTTATAAATCATTCTTGTAAATCAATCTTAATAAGAAAAGCATTTTTTCCATCTTGAAACTAATTGATCCATGATTCGATATACTGATCTTATAAGATGTTTGATTGGAATTACACTTATATCGATTTATAATTACTTAACGACGGTTATGGAATGCTTCAACTAGATCATTCTTTACATATCTATCTATCTATCTATATGAGGTGAGGCTTATTCTTCCAATTACCCACTTGGTGTATTTTGGAAATTCAACAATTATGAAATTTTTTTTTTAAATAATCTTTTACATCACTTATAAAAATAAATGAACAAGAGATAATTCGATCATCAACAAAAAAAAAAATGTTTAGGCATGGGTTATTATTGATAATGGAAACATTTTCTACCTCATTTTTGTAAATGGTACGAGTAATGATAACTTTTTGCAAAAATATATATTTACCTACCGACATCATTGCGAAAATTTCTATCTGGATAATTACGTGGCGAAGAAAACAAGTAGGGAAAATACCCTGCAAAACTATCCCATAGGTACATTTTATAATATTGAGAAACACGAGTCCCAAGGGAAAGGACGAGGAAAGAGCCCCTACTTTCTTCGTAGGGGGAGGCTCATAAATTATAAAAAGCTTTGACAAATCTTCAAATTAATTGCAAAGGATTAGTCCCACAGATACTTGGATAATACGGCAACCGTAGAATTGTCCTCTTCTGTAATTTATCTTTTTCTTTGTTTTCTTTTTTTTTCCAGGGAGGGGAGTATCTGGGAACCACCAAAAATTAAGCGAGCCAAGTTGAATTCAATCTTGGACGGCTGAAGCCCGTGAGCAAAAACAATCAAACCTCCCTTTCCTTGGTTCCCACTTTTCGTGCCCAGTGTGCAACCGACGACCTTAGCCCTATCTCCAAATTAAATATTGGATAACGACAGAGATGCAATGATAGGTCTCTGCGGGAAAGGAAACAAAAAAAAAATAAATAAAAAATCAGGACAATACATATACTCCCCTTATTTTCAATTGTTATCATATCACTTGAACTTTCGTTTTCTTTAGTGTGTTTTTCCCAGAAAATAAATGACCAACTAGTTGGTTGGTGGAGTAGTCCACTACTTAATTTAAGCCGAATGTCACAAGTTTGACTCTCCTATCTATCCTCGGTATTAAGAAACCTTGAATGGTCCATAAGGGAGGGCTTGAGGTTAAATTTACTGTCGGTGATGGACTCCCCCGATCGCACCTAGTGGGCCTGCGCTGATCAATTTGCCTAGTGGCAACTGGTGCTTTCTTGGCCCTTCAAGTCGAATTTTCCCGCAGCTAGTGAGGTAGTCTCCAATTCCATCCATATCCTTTTCATATGAAAATAACCGAAAATAAATGTGTAATGCGAGAGAAGATTATATGTTTACTCGTGATCACCTTCTCCACGGAAATGATAGGGACAGTGTATAATTGCGTTTCCAACCGACATATGGAGTGGCAATTGAGTTGAGAATTTAAAAACAAATGGATTTCCCAATTTTGCCGACGAAACGACCTATATCTCTCTTAACCCTCAAAATACATTTTCGTAATTTTGCAATATAGATTTTCCATTCTCTCTGAAAAGGAATGACCTTCACATTTTCATCTCCCTCCAATCATCACTCTCCGAAACAACATCAAGAAAATCATTTCTTCACATCATAAATTTCATTCCACCTAGTTTCACACCATTCATTATCTTGCCCTCTTCCCAAACATAGGCAAAGAAGGCATGGGACCGTTAGGCTTTCAATCCTCTCGGTCCTTTTCACTTGCACTTCTATCAATTCAGCTTCATTCATGGAACGGTGACATGTCCCCTTTTTATAAATTGAGTTTATTTCCTCGAAGCTATTTGCTTTTTCTTTGGTTCTTGGTGTTTATGAATTGAGACATCTACACGGATGATCGATGTCTCCACGGCTGTATGTTAAACCTCATAGTGAATTGTGATCTAATGTGACTGAGATTTGCTTTCAAGGGGGTCCAAAAACAGATACAAAAGTAAATGGTACTACCCCTGCAGCTAGCTGAAAGCCAGTGCTTTGTCTTGCATACTTTTTAGCATTGTGATATATGATTGACCATAAGGGTATCAATTGTTACAATGTTGCTGTAACTAGGCTATTACCGCGACACAATGCTTTCAAACCATAAAGCATAGGCGTAGCTCTACCTTCAGAGTTGGCACCCTTTCTTGGATGCTACGATGCATCATACAGATGGATTTGGATCTGGCTTATCGGAATGCTAGAGTGTTTCCTTTTTCCCATGTTGAGCATTCTAGGAATCAGGATTGAAGTACCAATCACTTTGATACTTGAATCTACAACAACATATGCTAAAACTCGAAAGCCGGAATTTTAGTGATCTTTCAAATTGACATGCAATAAGTTCACTTGGATGGTGATACTGTATTCAATTCACACAGCTTCAGAACCTGTACTTCTTTTGTTCATCAACAGTCAGTCTCCTTTTCGCTTATTGCCATTTAAGTTTTATTAGCGGGTGCACTCTTCATGAACTGGTCTGGTTTTGTTTGCAAGCATGGGAACTGCTAATATGAGCTGTCAATACATTTCGAATGATTCATAAGATGATGCTTGAAATTGGACAACGTGTGGAACATTTTGCAATGCAAAATAGCATGTTTGAAGAAAAGTTCAACTTTATATTTCTGATTTATGCCGTTTCAATTCAATGATGAAAGTCCGCTTCAATTAGTTTGTACAGAAAGTAAGTGACCTAGTCAATCAGCAAAGAGGAACAGCCGACTGTTGGATATTGCAGGACGAAGACAAGGCATCAAGCAGGGTTTTCTCTGAACTGTTAGAGACACCTCGTTTGATGAGCGTGAGTATGTTTTCCAAGAGGACTGAATCACAAGGCATTACGATTGGCCCAGACCTAGATAGTCCGTACTCTTCTTCGGACATCTCGAGAAGCTTCTGGAAAATATTACTGCTGAGGTACACCAAGGGTATCATAAAGCGCCTCCTATCGATGCTGTAGATAACAAAACAACCTTCATCAGCCAAAGTCAGTGAATTGCAACCTTCTGCATTGCTCCTGGTAAAATAAATTCTTTTCCTCCCTATGGCAGCAAGTTTCTTCCACTTCCTAGCCATCTCGCTGTGCTTCTTTTGGATCATACTTTTCAAATTAGTGGTCCAGTCTAAAGTGTGCAGTGACTTCAAGAAGAGAGTATTGAGAACTAAGTTGTGAGTTAAAATGAAGCCGTGCGGGCTATTTATCGACGAGGCATGTGACATTGCATAGAAACATAGCCTTCCTTGCACCGGAGTTTTCTATGAGGCAAAGGGACCCTGTGAAGTCAAAATGCCATTTTGTCTGGTTATGGAAAGAACCCAGAAGACTAACATACAAGTAGGACGCTGTCTTTGGTCGTCTGGTAGTTCAGGACATGGCAGTTATTAGGTGGTCATAAATCACAAGGTTTGTGGCCAGTTAAGAAAACCAAATTAGGAATTAACGAGACACATGATGAACATCACCGCAGGATGATGCCAAATTGTGGGATTCCCAACTATTTCCTCGGCTATTTATGGAAGAAACAAAGTCGAAACAATGGAAAGCAAGTAATTTTGTCATCTTATGAGGAAAAACTTCGTTCTGTATTTCTTTGGTTCCTTTTCCAGCCAGGATTCGTTGCAAACCGTCATGCTTGACAAACATCAGATACATCAACAAGTACAGAATCATAGTACAGATCTTTGTAGATATCGATCATCTTTTGTCATCTCTGTTCTAGCTGATTCATTTGTCAATACCAAAGCAGTCTTAGTTGTTCATGTACTTCTTGTACATATGGCGATTCTGCTCGTGTTTATTATTCAATGGACGATTCCTGAATTCTTGTGAACTCTTTCGTAATTTCTTGTGCATCACCTAAACAAAAGATGAGTTTCCTAGAGAGAGGAATTCAAATTCGGTCTGCATCAAGGAATTTATGAATCATTGCTACAACGAGTACTCACTAGTAGAAAGAAGAAAAGGCATCAAGATACTGGAGTATGACATCCAAAGAAATTATGAGCGAGGATATGTAAGATCATCATGCCGGAGTACAGGACTTCCCATTGTCAAGAGAGGAAATTTCTTCTCCATAACCCCTAAGTTTTCCAACTTTCCTCCAAACACAATGAGGAGGATGGGATTGTAAATCCATCATGTAGGTTGCAGACAATGCTAGTATTGGAAATATAAGATAGATTAATGTCAATCAAGTCACTAGGCAAGCAACCATTTGAAATCTAAAAGACAAATGCAGAGAATTTTTGCAGCTATAAACAAAGGATGGACAATTTCCTCTAGAACCATGGAGCTCTGAGCACTAGTTTTGAGGGAAGTGCATACGTAATTTGAATAGTCATGTAGTAAAATGTCCTCCATATAACACATTGGTTGCGAGGCACTGCTTGTATGTTATTTTAATAGCAATTATTCACAGTTACGACCTAATCAGTTACAAACTAAGTCCAGAAGCGCAAATGATACTATTTGAGCAACTGGCTGAAAGCCAGTGCTTTGTCCAGATCTTTCTTGTTTTTTAGCATTGTAATAATTGTTTGACAAAAGGTCATCAGTCGTGAACCCCTTGCTGGAACTGGTCTATTATCGCAAGTCACTGAAATTCTCATTCACAAAGCATAGGAATAATTATATGTTTGGAGTTATCACCCTTTCTTGGATTCTATGACAAAGCACAAAAACAAGGTTTGAATCTGGCTTATCAGAATGTCAAATGTGTTTCGTTTTCCCATGTCGAATGCCTAGAGTATCAGGATTGAAATACCAATAACTGTTATAATCACTCAACAACATATATCTGCAAAAATTCATCATTTGGAAGTTTAGTGATCTCTCATAGAGAGATGGAAGTGAACTCTTTCATCTTCTCACAGTTTAAGAATACTCTCCTTTTCAGTTAGTATAACCGAAATTATACTAATAATTTTACCCTTCGGGAAATTTTTCCTGCTTTTTTTGGTAGTCCTGGAGCTGCTAATTTTGCTGTAAATGAATTGTGACAGTTCATAAGATGTTGCTGAAATTGTAGATGCAGAACATTTGCAATGCAACAAAATATATGCTTTGAAATATTCATTTGTTTATTTCTGATCTGTGCTGCAATACTTCAACAAGGAAAGTCTTTGACAATTCATATACTCTTTTCGACAAGTAAATACTGTGTATCCGCAAAACTCAAGCGATTATGGCAGGTCAATACCTACTACATTGCCATATCCTTATACAATTCAAAGTTTTTTTATAATTGTCTCAGTTGAGCGTACGATGTCCTAAACCCAGACAAAGACTACCAATATATTAAGTCCTTATATGCACACTCAAACTATAAAACAATCGCAGTTGTCCTGAAGGTGTCCCAAATTGTCAGATAAACCAAACAATATCAGATCAGCAGCAAGAACATTAAATCTGTGTTGATCATATACTGCCACCTTTAAAGAAGCCTTCCAAGCCCCCATTTAGATTGACAGAGAAGTAGGAAGAGGCCATGCAAGATTTAACCCAGCTAATGAACTTATCAGGCACATGAATTAACTTCAATATAAATAAAATAGAATCCCAATTGACATAATCAAACTCCTTCGTTAAATTTGTGTTCCAACAAGGAGACATTTTCTTTCTGTGATAATTCTTGACCAACACATGTGCTAAAATAACATTTTCTACAGTTAGTATATACAAATAGTAAGTGACCTAGTCAATCAACAAACAGGAACAGCCAACAGCTGGATTGTAGCTTCATCACAGGACGAAGAGAACAAGGAGCGGTTGGAGTTGACGGCATCAAACAGGACTTTCTCAGAAGTCTTAGATTCACCTCGTCTGATGAGCATGACTATGTTTTCCAACAGGGCTGAATCGCATGGCATTATGATTGGCCCATCGCTAGATAGTCCATACTCTTCTTCGGACATCTCAAGAAGCTTCTGGAAAACACGACTGCTGAGGCATGCCAAGGGTACCATGAAGTGCCTCATGTCAATGCTGTAGATAACAAAACAACCTTCATCGGCTAAATTCAGTGAATCGCAACCTTCTTCATTGATCCGGATGAAAGAAATTCTCTTCCTGCCTATGACAGCGAGTTTCTTCCACTTCCTAGCCATCTCAACACACTTATTGTGGCCAGTCATATTGTTTAGATGAGCAGTCGGTTCCAGAGATTGAAGTCACTTCAAGCAGGGAGAGGAAAGGAGATTTGAGGACTTTGCCGTGAGTTAAACGAAATTGAGGAAGGCTATTTATTGAGGGAGCCTGTGACATTTACAATGGACCTAGCTTCGTTGCATCGGAATTTTCTATGAAAGGTCAGTAATTGGTCATTATGGAAGAGACCTATTGTAATGTGGAAGTGCACTATGGTCTGGTCGCAAAATAACTCAGAAGATGCACGAGTAGGATGGTATCTTCGGTTGTCTGGTAGTTCATGATATGGCAGTTCCTAGGAGGTCACGGATCACAAGGTTTTTTCACTGAATTTAGTAACGGACAATAGATATAACAAACTCCCCTGCCAGATGAGGCCACATTGTGGGCTCTTGAACTATCCTTGGCTAATATAGAAAAGAAACGAAGAGGGAAAGTGGAAAGAGTAAGTGGTTGAAGAAATGACTTCGCTGTTTAAGAATAGTCTAGTCATCTTATATGACAGAGATTTGAGTTTTCAGTAAATTTTCCTGCTAAACTTTCCTTCCAGAATTTCTCTCACTCTCATGCATTAAGAAACATCAGATGTATCAACAAGTACAGTCATTGTAGACATTGATCATCTCCAAGGTACAATGGCTTGCTTATGGGCTTCCCATCCATCAATAATGCTGCTCATGCTAATTATTATTGGGACGATAATTGGCATATCCTGAACAAGTATTATTTACTAAAGGGATTTAAATTCAATGTGAATCAAGGAATTGAAGAATCACTGTTTGAATGAATAGCCAGCATAAAGAAGGAAAGGTATCAAAATATTGAAGAATAATATTTTTTTTGTCAAAAAGAATCACATTAAAAGAGTTCATTATGCAGAGTCCATGACTCCCATTCTTGAAAAGAAGAATTTTCTTCTCCGAAAAAGTTAATTTTCCAAAGGCTGATCATCGTTGACCAAGCCACTCTCCAGGCTATCGCTAGAAATTAGTAAAGACGAATTCTGAGAATCTTTGCAGATACAAACAAATAATAGACTGATTCCCCAAGATACATACCTAGGAGCTCTAAGCTCTAATTTGGAGCGAAATGTTTACAGAATCTGATTAGTTTTATCGATACATGTACTCTAAACGACATATTAGTTGGAGGTTTCAGTGAGGCAGTACTTGTACTTTATTTTAATAGCAAACTGCAAAAGTTAAGTCCAGAAGTTGCAGTTCAAGATTCTTTCTCCTAGAAAAACATGCCCAATGGTCGAGGCAATGAAACACCATACAGGCTGTCAGTGATTTTGTATGGTGCAACATAATAAGCCCCTCTCGGGAATATTGTCATCCTATTTGGAATCGGCATTTCTGCTATCGAAGGTAAACTGTCAGTACAAGCGGCGAAAACATTTGAATTTCGCATATAGGTGCTCAAAATTTGGTCAATGACTGTTTTTGAGGTTGTCAAGAGAACATTAGTCCGCGACAATAGGTTTAAAAAAAAGCGTGCTTACTGAGTGATACAATTTTCTTTTTTCTTTTTTTTGTGCAGCCTTTTAGGCTCTTCTTCACAGCCCAATTGTTTGGGTCGACCTCTGGCCCCACTTTACTAAAAAAGGCCTTATTGATAATTAAGACCGGTACTATTCCTTATATAGCTAATCATCTTACCACCTCCGATGTGGGATTCGGTTCATTTATACCCTCATGACATCCTAAAATTGGAGTCGCATCTTGTCCTCTGGTCTCAGCGATCACTCCCATCCTTGTCAAACGAAGTTGTTAAAGGCCCATTAGCTTCCACCCAGTTTGTCCCCAAACTACACACTTCTGTCTAGTCTTGGCTTTGATACCATTATAAGGGCCGACCTTTGGCCCCACTTGCCAATAATATTATCCACTTTGGCTTCGGTTATCGGTCCTACCTTCATCAAACCTGGTCATTACCAGCCCACCAGCTTCCGCTTGGTTTGTTCTCAAACCACACACTTTCAGCTTGGCTTGGCTTTGATATCATTGTAAGGGCTGACATTTGGCTTCACTTGCCAACAATATTATTCACTTTGGGCTAGAGCCTACATGGTTTTGTTCTCCAGGGCTTCGCCCAGAAAATGCCTTGTCAGGATTTAAGACTGGTGCTACTCTTTATATAAAATCACTTTACAACACCTAGGCGACGTGGGATTCGGTTCATTCTTACCCCCACGCCATCCTAAAGTATGAGCCGCACCTTGACCGGGCCTTCTCTACCCCCGACGATCACCGCCACTCTCGTCGGACTGGGTCATTACACCAACCTTCACGAGGTATGCTAGTTTTCGGCATAGCAGGCCTTACAGGTTCAGATAATCGTTGGTCCTTCCTTCGTCTAGTACAATTAACGTGACATGAAATAGAAAGAATGAGACACTATTCTGGTGCTTCATTATGCATTGCCCCTGAAGTGTTCCCATTTGCAGCAGCAGAATGAACTAAGATAAGGTGGGTATTGATGTTGGAAATTGAAATACTAATTTCGATCAGATAGTTAAGTCAGGAGGAAGATTCAGGAGCATGGTCTGTCGGTGAATTCTAGCTGTTAAAAGTGCTCAGAATTTCACGCAGCAGAAGATGGAGGTATTTATGGCAAAACGAGTCTGGTATAGAATTTTGTTCTCCAAACTCATTGCAATCCTTGTTGCTCTGGACAATACTGATGCACTTGTCTGAAATAAGAGAAACTTCGTTTGCCTACATGAACTTTTAGTGATGTCTGTATTTAGATACTGTGAAAGTTGTGCAACGCCAACCAATTCTGAAAGAACAAAGGAAAAAGATAAGAGGAAACCAAGCAAAACGGAAACATTAGCTCTTGATATGTAAATTTGCTCAAAATTTATTTGATGCATATTAAGCTTACATTCTCAGCCTTCTATATCCTATCGATCGAACATGACGTAGTGTGTTGAAGTTCTTACAACATCTGCATGTTTCCAATATGCCAAAAAATTGTGTGTCTATAAGGCGATGTACAGAGAATCAGATCATGATCCCACCTCTTGTTCTCCATTGCAACTGAATCAAGTGGCATTGTGATAGGTCCATTATTGGATAATCCAAACTCTTCTTCTGACATCTGTAATAGCTGAAAGATATACGTCTCAAGATAAGTCAAGGGGATCATAAAGTACTTCCTATTGGGGCTGTAAATTACAAAGTGACCTCTTCACTCATCTCGGAGATTCTGCGGTCATCAGACATTGGAAAATCGTCGTCAGGTTGAATACTTCTTCCCATGGCAGCCATTATTCGCCAGTTCTTTGCTACTTTGAGGAGATTCGTAGGCTCATCATGTTATTTTACATGTAAAGTAAGCAATGCAGGATTTGAGGGAAATAGTGAAGAAGGTCCAGAATAAGAGATTATGGTCTGCAGTTGTGGTGGTAATATAAAGTGAGATAGATGCAATGTATGAGATATGGGAAAGAGAGTTTATCAGCGATTTAGTGACTCTTGCAGTAAAAATCAGAAAATTGATGATACAAATAGATGCTTCCATAGTGATCATCCATTTTTGTTTGCATAATAATATCATAGGAAGAGATTAGCACGCTAATCTTTTTTGTTGGACGAGTACAAAGGGCATGCGTATCTTCACTGACATTGACAAAGAGCATATCATTTTTAATCCTATTGGGAGAGAACTAAATGGTTGAGTGGCTCCTTATTGGTCAAGCATCACTTCTTTCTGTTGAAGGATTCGTTAGTGAAGCAAGCGCACATGATTAAAAGCAAGTTCACAGAATCATGGCTAGAGAACTAGCAGAGTCCGGAGCTACTTACAAAGATGGTGTTGGTATGGGAGACTCTGGCAAGGCAATATCAATGTTTTATTTCAACTGGAAATCTTGTCTAATTATAATCTAGATAGTTTTGGATGATGTTTAGAAGCCAAAGTTGCAATTCTCTCTCTAGCTAAAATATGTTCCACGAGTAGCTCAAGTATCTCGCATGTATCTTGACTTAAGAACTTTGATCTTGAGACATCAGTAATAAATGGGGCATGTAACAGAAAGAAGAAGAAATCACAAAGCCCCAGCCCGCTTTCATTCCTTCAGCAGCTGATGCAAAGGACATGAAAACAACACACACAGAGAGAGAGAGAGAGAGAGAGTCAATTCAACATCCTCTCCTGACCAGGCAATTTAGTTCACATTTTTTGGATTGCCTTTCTGAAAGCATCCTCTATAATATCAGGCAAGCTATGGAAGTCGAACTGGAAGTGATAAGGACTTTAAATAAACTTCATTACAAATCCATTTACAGAATTGAAACGATGTACTAACAATCAAATGATCACGGGCTTATACAGCCTTGATCATAGAATCATATGATGAGCAGCGGCAAGAAGAAATCGCATTAAGCAAAGCTCTCTGTGAATCTTCAGTTAGACCTCTTTGTGTGAGTGAGACTGTATACTCCACAATTGCTGCATCAAATGGCAATGTGATGAGGCCATCACTTGATAATCCGTACTCTTCTTCTGACAGTTTGAACAGCTCTTGAAAAATGCAAGTGTTTAGACAAGCCAGGGGGATGGCAAAGCGTCTTCTGTCGGTGCTACAGATTATAAAGTGACCCTTTTCACTCACTTCCAGCATTCTACAACCGTCTGCCTTCGAAGGTCTTCTTGTTCTTGGATGGGAAATCCTTTTCCTTCCAATGGCAGTGATCTTTTGCCACTTCCTAACTACATTGAGGAGTTTCTTGGTGCTGATCATGTTGTCGTACATGCGAAGTATGGGAAGAGGGATTGAATGTAGCCTGAAAGGGATGCTTTTGCGGATTAGAGTCAAGGCTATGTTCTGTGGAGGGCATTGGGAGTAGTTTATATAGGTGGAAGACTCGAGAAATTTGCAAAAAAGTTAGCTTGTTACTTAGTCATGCCTGTTGTAAAACCAAATGATTGATGAAGTGACCTAGATGTTAACATAGCGTTTATCTAATTTTGTCCACAACTATGGCAAAAAGAAGAAAAAACAGAGAAAAATGGTGGACGATAACGGAACCCTTGTTTCCAGTCAAATGACAGAAGTAGTTGTGATTAGTCTGAAATTACTAAGCTCAAGGGAAAAGCACAACAGTGGACTTTCTCCACTTGTGTCTTCTTTCATAGTTATTGCCACTAGAAATTTTTTTGCATGCGGAACTAAGAAGTTTCAGACATGTTCTCTATGTTTCCTTCATTGTTTTCACCTAAAATGTTGTGAAGCTTCCCTGGTCACAACAAATGCTTATTACAAAATGAACTCTGGCATTATTGTTCTACATAGGCTGTGTGTGCAACCAGGTCCATAGTATTAGAGATTTTGCCACTGCAGGGATGATACCTCTCTAGAAAGTACTTTCCAAATCTGAGATAATGAATTAAGAGCCGAATAGATAATATTAACTAGTCATATAAATCTGATTATCCGATATAGAACTCCTTTTCATTAACACCTGGCACATGCATATAAGAATATTTCGTTGTTAACATCCTGGCCTGGCATCTGCAGTACCTGTTTGTTATTGCCAATAACAACCATCTGCTTGGGCCAAAGTCAAAGCAATCATTTCCCTAATTCTGCATTGATATTGCCTATAAGAAAAAAAATTTGTCAGGAAGTAAGGCATATCCTAACGTTTTCCTAGTTTTGTTTAAGAGTATCTGTTTGTGTCTGTGTTTCCTAGTTTTGTTCTCGCTTCAAGCATTGATAAATGTTTTAGTATTACAACTCCAATGAGCGCAACTAACTTCTCCATCATATTCTTTCCAGTCAAAAGGAAAACATTTAGACGAGGTCCATATCAGTTCAATATTTTTTGAATTACTAAGAAAGTTCATGGCCGTTTATGTCTTGCTTAGAAATGAGGTCCATCAACAGTATTGGGATTCTTTCTCCTTGGAGAACATGTCAGTTAATGATTCAATAAGCTGTCAAGTACTTTGCCTTATGCAGCGTGCTTAGTAAAGATAACTCCACTGACCATTTTAACCATATGATAAAAGTGGCGATACCATTTGGCAGAGAAAACCTTGGTAAGAACTGCAGAAAAGTATAAAATTCTGAAAACAAGATAAGGAAAGGATTGATCACATCCCAATTTCACTGAAGTTGTCCAAACATTCATCATTTTTTCTCCATTCTCCTGGAATCTTAGATCGGTTTGGATGTTCAACATTTAACTGTTAGCTGGACTTTAATATTTATACTTCCTAAGTGATACTCCCGTCTTCAGTGCCGAAACAATGCTTAGTGCATAACCAACTCTTTCATTTCCATGGTAGGTGACATGACCGCACTATAGAGGCTCTCATATTCAGAAATGAAAAGAGCATAAACTAATTTCCTTGTCTTTTGACAGTGAACCAGAGAAGTCAAGTTTGCATCATAACTTTATCAGAAATAGTATCAGCATGGCATTATCACCAGTTATCTTGCTTTACAAGTACTATGGTACCATGAGCACAATTCACTGAGACAAGATACTGACAGGATCATTTAACGTATGGCCTAAATATTTCACAATCGACACCGGAGCACCACAAACAACAATATCTAGAGAGATTTGCATAATTTGGCTAGGTACAACACCATGTCCACTCATGAATAACAGTATAAAAGAGAAGGAACTTACCAGTATAAAAAACAAGGACTTTTAAAATGGAAGGTTTTCTTTTCACTGAATGGGAGGTTAATTTGTGTTCAGGTTTCCATTAAGAACAACTTGTTTATTTAAGGCCACCATAAACAGCGCAATATGAGAATTGAATGTACCTAGTGTCTGAGTACACTTGAAAAGTTGCGCCAAAGCAGAGAATGAACACTTCAGCCCATAAGCCAAATTCTAATATGCTCAGAGAACTTCCACACAAGAATACCAAATTGACATATTACAATTGTCAATGAAGACCTTGCAAACTAGGAGCTCTCAACTTTTGGAAAAGACTTGGAAGAACTAATGGGAACTTCGTACAAAAATTCTTTTTGAAAGGTCATACTTTCTTGTTGAAAACAGGTCATACTTTGTTGTTGAAAACATATTATAAATGTCATTGAAGACCTCGCAAACTAGGAGCTCTCAACTTTTGGAAAAGGCTTAGAAGAACTGATGCGAACCCTACGCGAAAATTCTTTTTCTAAGGTCGTACTCTGTTGTTCAAAACCGTTGTGTTGAGGTTTGCACAGTCTCTCATCTACTAGCACTTGTTTTACAATCCAGAAGGGGCCACATATGGATTCAGAATTTCGTATCAACTTTCTTTGTACAAGAGTGATATTCTCAGGACAGTTATGGTGCAAGATGTGAGAAAATGCAATTGCTCAATTGAAGTATGAACTTTTCCAGCAAAGAATTAGCAGAACTTGCTCTGATTGGAGTGCTGCAGATTTAAATCAATCGAAATCATCATCTTACTCATATGAATGACCATACATGCAGGAAATCTTACTGTTGTCGCCCAACATTTCCTTGGTTAAATAGAACTTTATTTCAGGTCTCCCCCTACTTACAAGATAACAGATGCTGCAAAGCGATCACCAAATCCACTAGGTTGAGATTGCCAACCAATTGATATGCATATACAGTTTCCCAGTACTGAAGTGGCACGTACCCTATTTCTTTTGTCTACCCTCACATGGAACAATATCAAATACGTAGAATCGAAAACTCAGTGGCGTGACATTGTTGCAGAGCAAGAATGCCATTCTGCGAGAAAGATACATGCGCAGATTTGGGTCTGATAAACTAATTAATCAAAGTCAGCCTTATAAAGTTGAACCATGGACATCTCACTTCATTATGATGTCATGCATAAAGTGTCTATGTACAGATTTACAAGATACCCATCTTCCCACTAGCTCTAGCTGTGCCAACAGCACTTATTCCAATTTTTATGCTATACAACCCCTACATTTTCTTCCAAGTATATACATATCACAAGTTTTTGCTTCACTGACCAAGAAAAGGAATTTGCTGATCCACATATTTGGTATGCACAACAGATACCAACGAGCACAGAGTGAATGCAATAGAGTTTAGCAAAGCTTTCTCTATGTCTTTGGCTATGCATCAACTCATAAGCGATACTATGTATTCCATGGAAGCTGCATCACAGGGCATGGTGATAGGACCATCCCCCGACCCTCCGTCGCTTGTGTAGATGACAAAGTGCCCTTTCTCTGGTGCTAATGATGAATTCATCTCCACAATAAGTTCCGGATGTGAAATTCTTTTCCTGCCTGAAGCGGCTGGTTTTTCCCACTTCCTCGCCATCATCATTAGCTTCTTGGGGCTCATCGGGCTTATGCTTCTCGGTTAGATTTAGAATGTAAAGCTTCAAACAAAAGAACTATTCTTGGATTGTAGGCTTCAAATGCTGCAGAGCTGAGTGGAAATGAAGTAGAGAGACACTGCTTACAAAATACAAAAGGTTTAAGACAACCCCATGTAAATGTCACTTTCTCTGCTTTGTCATTTACTGTGCTTAAACTTTGAATTAATTATGGTGACATACATTTCCATGAGGGAGGATCATCAGCACTGCGGTGACATAAATAACTAGGGTAAGCTTCAAGAAGGCAGATGGCGACGATCCTCAGTCTGCAGTGTGGGATAACAGCAAAGGGCACCTGCAAAACATTAACAGATGAAACAGACATCTAACCGATTCACTTCCAATATGCCACCAAATGAAGCTGTCTAGTCTGAAATCACTAAGCTTGTGGGAGAAGAAAGCAAATCAATGTCAAAAGGGTCAAATTCAGTATGCTTCGACATTGTTATTACCAAGACATTTTTGGACATTTTCCTAATACTGATTAGAAGAGTATCACTTGGTTTCCCTAATTGCTGTCTAGCGAGCGATGAGTATCTTTCTGTTTGCACGGGATTGCTTTGAATGGAACCAACTCTGTCTCCGTTGTCGCATCCTTCCCAACAAAACAAAAGCATCAAAAAAGAACTCCATCATAATATCATACCATTTGGAGAATTGTCCACGTCAGCTGGGGTTGGGGATTTCATTGCTAGTGTATACTCTCATTCGTCAACCAATCAACTTTTATGCACTAACAAAGAAACTCGTCTATAGCAAACATTCTACACATAACTCGCACTTGAAACTTTAAAAATCCTGTTCGATCAAACCATAAATTTGAAAGTGATTTTTCAAACCCCATTACTCCACATCTTTCTCCAGATAAGTCACAGCCTTACTCTGAAATTATGATCTAATTTCGAAAATTACTCCAAATAGATAAATGATACTAGGCGTTGCGAAATGGAGTTATTCGGCCTTGTCGGGCATCCGAAACGTGTATCTGCGAAAGTTTATTTCCGTTTTCTTCGTTCTCCCTTGTCCTTCACGGCCGAGCTCACTTTCTGTTTGTCCTCGTTTTAGTCACCGCCTTCACTGACTTCATGCGCTTACCTGGTGAAGACAATTTGAAAGTGGGCTGAATTGTGGCTATCGAAACATGGGCTTGGGCTTTAGGAAACATGGCTTGGATCCATCTATAACAAAGATAACTTGTTTAATTAAGGCCGCCATAAACGGAAAGAAGCAATAATCGAGTTTACACTTCACAGGCTGTGCAGTGGAGAGAATCGATAATTCACCCCATAACTTGTTTAACTAACGTCTTTTTTGCCGCCCCATATTAAACTTAGATCTCCATAGAGTATGATATTCTTCTAAAACACTATATGTACAATCGCTGATAAAAATCTCTTCTCTCATATCACATCTCATGTTACCATATTGTTGAGTAATTAAAAAATACGCCATAGGCATGCCCTGTGCAAAGCTCTCGGAGTTAGTTCGCAGGATTGAGCAAATAAATGCATTTAAAGTTTGCTCTAACAAGGAGGCATTGGAACAAGAAAGCTCTACGTTTCAATGCTCGATAAAGATATAGTATTACTTTTTCCTTTTTGTTTGAATGAACCATGTTACTCTGTATACCAATTCTATGAATTGATCTTCCTTTACCATCGTTTATCATTTGGGTAACCACTTGATGATCAATATTTTCAACCTAACCCGATTTATTAAGTTCTAGTTAATGAAAAAAAAATCAGTGTAGAGAAATACTAAATATAGCAGGACCGGTTAGATCGCCAGAAGTAAGTTCTCACATAATGTGTCGAGGTCTTTATAGGATCATAACTTGCACAGAGCGGGTAGAGGGCCCTTGTCTGTATATACCACTTCTCATACAATCCTAAAGGGTAATTACAATTACCTGAGACATGAGTTACATATATAAATGACGCAATTAGTGACTGTGCCTATCAACTACACTGTTGCAAGCTCAACCGTGGCTTTGTCTTCTGTGCCTTTCGTGGCCTCCATACCGTCGATCTGGACTGGCTTGAACGTGTAGAACTTGGCCACACAAACGTAGTACATCAGGTTGAGAGCCTGCAACAAGGTCAGCAGCCAATAGAAGCACTCGAGCTTCCATCGGTTCAGATTTCTGTCGAGAAGCCAGTTGGGCCCATCAGGTCTGGCGCTCTACTTGTGCACAAGCGTGACCAGCAACGTGCTCAAGTAGTTCCCAGTCAGTACAGCGCGGACGCCGTGCTCCTCAGGCTCTCCGGGGCTTGGTCGTAGAAGAACTCGAGGAGCCCGATCGCCAGGAAGGCCTCTGCGATCCCGTGGAGTGCGTACTGGGGCACGAGCCAGAACACCGAGATGGGTGTCGTCACATGAGCGGAGTCCAACAGCCCGTGGGCCTTTGCATATTGCTGCTTTCGCTTGACCTAGGTGAAGCCCGCGACGAGGGAGGCCGGGATGGAAATGAAGTATCCGATCCCCGTGCGCTTGAGGAAGCTGATCCCGCGGTTGAGGCCAGTGAAGCGGCGAGCCACCGGGACGACGAGGTGGTCGTAGGCAACTACAGTGGAGACCATGGTGGTAATCGTGAAGAACGACATAGAGGCTGCGGGGATCTGGAAGGAGCGGGTGAGGTGGCGGTCCATGGTCGTGGCCTGCTCGAGGGAGAAGGTTCTCTTTTGCACGTAGGCGGTGCAGAGGAGGATGCCCGACGCCCATGTCGGGCTCATCCGGATCAATGTCTTGAGTTCTTCTACTCGATGGACTGTGTTCAACCTCCATAAGTTGGGCGATTTCACGTTGTCGTCCGGAGTGACGATTGCTGCTTTGTCGGGGAACCTGGATGTTCGATCAACCAAATGATGAAGTAAATAGTACCCAAATATCATATAGTTTAACACATGTAGATGCGGACCTTGAGTGTCATAACTTGTGAGGGCCACTCAAGCATCTGTAAGTTACGAAAGTGAAATTTGAGTGCCAAAATTAGAAAGAAATTGATCACTTAAGTGCCACTCCGACCAAAACGCCGACGTGTTAGTTTTCGGTAAAACGAGTGCAAAAACGACGCCGTTTTTCATATTGACGTGGCCAAATAAGATAAAAACAGCGTCGTTTTGAGCGGACGTGGTAAAAAAATAATATAAAAATTAATTAAATTAAATTTAAAATTAAATTTAGTTAAAATATTTAAAAATAATAATTTTCATATTAAAAAATTTTAAAAACTTAAAAAAAAAAAAAATGCCGTTTTTGCATTATTTGGCCATGTTAGCATGCAAAACGGTATTGTTTGCACTTGCTTCGCCGGAAAATTGACATATCGGTGTTTTGGCTGAATTTTGCCGGAATGGCACTTAAGTGATCCATTTTTCTTTGAATGTGGCACTTAAGTGTTACTTTTTATAAGTTATGGTACTTAAATGTCCCTTTGTGCCAAGTTATAGCACTTAAAGCATTCTTTTGCCATTTAACACATAATAGAATAGAATTCAGGATAGCTGAGATGTCATCTTTGATTCGAAATGAAGTGAAATGAATTCAAATGTCATCTTTGATTCGAAATGAAGTGAAATGAATTCAAATGTCATCTTCCTTCAAAAGAGGATATTTTTGCTCTGGATAGCTGAGATAAACTTGACGTTTTGATTTAATCGATTGCTTATATTTTACAAATCGACTTTGTTATGCTTCAATCGATGTTCTTTTCTTTGAGAGAACACTTACTTGATATGCTTGGTGTGACATCCTGATTTTCGACCATTTCTCGATAATATGAATTGGGCTTTTTTTCGACGTGCCTATAGTCTTTTTCTCTGAGCCGATTACTCACGAGATAACTAATCTATTAGGTGAAGCCGTTAAGGAATATAAACGCGACAAACTTGAGAGGGTCAATACGACGTCGTTAAAATCGATTAGAGACCAAAGATAGATCGATTCAACAAAGGCATGTAATTAAATTGTGGATGATTCTACCTAATTGCAAAATTCATGTCGGACGGTACTAAATCGATTTTTCTGTCGATTTTGTACCATATGGCCATAATTGAAACTTTGAGATTTTTATGACAATCGAGAGTAGCCGATGTATCGAAAATGCACAACGTGAATCCAAAATAATCGATCACGAGTCAAACACGTTAAAAATTCCTAAAAGCTACCCAGTAGATTAGGTCACGCTAAAATCGCGTCCGGCTGAAATTAACTATGAAATTGAACCCGGTTTCAGGAATCAAAAGTTCTGGCATGTCACGATTTATTTTTAGGACGTCAACTCATCATTTGAAGGATTTTTGATGAGCACTGATTTTCGGTGAAAAATCAAAATTCGGCAAAATTGATTCAAAAAATTCGGATGGCCATTTTTGAATGCATTTTTGGCCATCAAGTTGGATCAAATTGTGAGGGAAATTGTGGAAATTGATATAGGCTTCCTCCTCAGCAAATTTGGCCATTAAATGGAGGTTAACTGGAGTGAATTGGTATGAAATTGAAAGTGGAACACATGAATTCGTAGGCTGGGGAGGCGGGGGGTGCAACATTTGTGCATCAACCTTGGCTTGTTGGAGAAGCTTGGGAGGGGAAATGGCTACTGGTGATAGCTGAAGACTTTTGGGGCTTATACTCAAGTGTTTGGATATTTATCCTCAACTTTGGAGGCCTCTTGTCCCCCTCCTTCCCTGCAGCAGCCCCATCTTCTTCCTCCTCAGCTTATTCTTCATGTTCATTAGCTAAAAACTCCATTTCCAGAGCAAGCAACCACCTCCAACCCCTTACCGAACCAACAACAGCCTGCAAGCCACCGCCAGGCCCTCTCGCCGCCCATCCAAGCCGCCTGAGCCGCCTGCCTACCTCCGTCTACAAGCCTGTCTAAGCTGCCCACTGTTCCGTCCAATTCACAACTAGGGCCGCTATCCGAGCTAATTGTTAACCAAGCCACCCGTCCACCGCTCTAGCTCATCCCCGTCGCCACCTAACCGTCTCTACCGTTCCCCCGCGCCGCTCGACCAGCCAAGTCGAGCTCGATCTAGCCCTTCAGTTCAGCCCACAAAATTGAAGGCCAGCTCCAAGCAGTGGGCCTTGTGGCTGTTTTTAGCCCGGTTTGAGCCTCTTTTAGTATTGCCGTAGACCCGAGTTGTGATCGCCATCGTGCCACCATCGCCGTAAACCGGTTTATTCGTTAACCTAGTGAGTGTACCTCCTAATCTCTAATTAGGATGCTAATTACGCCTAAAGGTGGATTAGTGGATAATTAGGGGATTAGTTAGGCTGAAGTGAGGTTAGAGTAAAATAGTTAGTTTAGTTAGTTAATTAGATTTTGTAATTAGGTTAATTTAGCAATTAGGTGGTTAGTGATTTTAGTTAGTTAGCCTAGTAGGTTAGATTAGTTTAATTAAGTCCAATTAGGTGGTTAGTTTAATGTAAGTAGATTAATTAGTAATTTATTTAATTATTTTGCAATTTATTTAATTAAATATAATTTATTTAATTATTTATTAATTAGCGGAAAATATACCGGGATAACCGGTTGTCAAAATTTCGTGTTGATCGTCATGGTGTAGTTGGTTTGTGCAATTGATTGTTATTTTATGCAATTGGACGCTGATTGATGATTTTTGAATTATTATTTCAAAAATATGGAATATTGGTCTTTAATTAGAAAAATACCGGGTGTCGGTTTTTGACGTCAAAAATATTTTAAGTGCTATAAAATAGTGGAAGTTTGAAAAGAAAGTACAGCACATTTTATGATCCGATTTGACTATATATCCACGCACAATTATTTTACCTAGTGTTTTTAATATGAAGAAAATAGGTCAAGTCAATTAGTTGAAATGGAAGTATTTGAGTGCAAAGTACGATATTCTTGGCCGGACATGGATGTGCGTGTGATCGTTATAAGAACCCGTCACGAGCGTTTACGCCGAACAATGCTTCTTCAGGAATGTCCCATGTCAACGGATGCCGGTCGTAGTTGAGGTTAGGCTAATGCTCATTCGGGTATGCCGTCTAGATGTAGACATTGCCGTGCTCGATAGGACAAGATGACGCCCGATTATATAGGATGATCGTTGACTGTTGAGTTGGCCATGGTTGTTGGGTCGTAATTAGTTGGAACGATTGAATGAGTGATTTGATCACACCTAATTATGGAACAAAATTGTGTGGCACGGAATGTGATGTGTCAGAATGATTTGGCTTTATAATCGGGACCCCTGTAATTGATTGATATATGGAAGTAAAGCGTTTCAATTTCGAATACATTTACTGTATGCATATGTTATATGAACTGTACTAACGTGTAGGAAAGTACTAAGGCGAGGTAAGTCTTATATGATATGTATATAGGCCACCTTTAGGTGAATTTTCATCCTAATCGGGGTTTAGGGTGTAGACTCACTGAGACATCGTCTCACCCCGTCGTGGTTTAAAATATAGGTCCCTAGATGGACGAGCGTCACGTTTGATACGAGGTTCCGTAGGTAATGAATTTTGAGCACACATTCTTCCCTATTCTCAAGACCACCCTAACCCAAGAGTTAGTTGAATCAGTGGTATGGGTCAATGAGGGCCTACCTCAATTGGTACCTCACCAATTCATAGCATGGTTCATTGACTTTCCTCAAGAGGGTCGGGAGGGTCCTCTTTAGGGTTTCGACGGGCCTTCTGTTGGGACCGGGGAGTGGGAAGCAGCTCACCCGATGGATCTCGACACCCCTAATGGTGTCGTGGTGGACCCGAAGCCCATGGTTGTAGAATCAGGAGTTCATATAGCTCGATGGCCCTTTTTGAGTTAGACCATTTGGTATATGACCTAGTTTGTTTATAAAACTGTGTTTGTGAAATTTGGTTGTCTTGCTTTTCTATCCCATGTTTGTTTGTTGTCCATAGATTGTTAATTCACTTATGCCTGTGTTTAAAATGAATGGATCGGTGATAAGTCCTGGGAATGTCGCAATTTAATCGATTACTGAGGGATGTGCGCACGCTCGAAGTTCGGGGCATGACACTTGGTGTGGACCAACTTCCCATTGAAGGAAATTGAGGCATCGAGCTCTTCATTCTTGTATAACAATGTTGAATCCATCACCTTTGCTAACCTCCTCTTCCTAAACAAAGCCACACGACCTTGCAACAACTGGCTAAACGGGCTACCTGCCGGATCCAGCATCTGATATAGCAAATACCCGCCAATCAAAGCGATCACCAAGTGGAACATTAAGACAATCGAGATCCCAAGACCCTAGCCCCATCCAATGTTGTCTTGAATGTAAACGAGCACCATCAATGCCACTAGTATAGACACCCCCATCACAAAGTATTACCAATTGAAGTGATTCCACGTCTTGGTGGGCTGTTTTGGATCAGTCGGTTCGAATTGGTCCTCCCCGAAGGCGACCACGTTGGGGCAGATCTCGCTAATTCTTAGGGCCTAAGTAACACCAACACACGACACGAACATGCGACACAATACAATACGCCGACACGTCATTTCTAAAAATATAAAATTCCGACATTATTTTTATTTTTAATTAATTTGATCCAAATTCACAAATGAATAAATAAATAAATAAATAAATAAATGATAAGAGCTTACAATGAATTTACACTAATAATATTAATAAATCTATTCTTAGAAAAATTGAAAGGCATATTCATAATCGATACGTATCCATATCTGAAAACGTGTTTTTAACTTTAACAAAAATTATGGATGAAACTAATGACTAACAAAAGAATAGAATCAACTTTATTTAAATAAATCTATGATCTTCTATAATGATCAAAATTTATCATTATTTAACATTCAATATTTTTATTTTTTGAAATCACTTTTTCACTCATTTATTTATTTATTTTAACAAAAATAACTTTGTTGCCCAAAAATTATTCCCCTCAAAAACCTCCCAAAAATTATTTTCCTCTTAGTTTTCTCTTCAAACTCTCATCATCAAAAATCATTTCCCTCCCTCATTTCTCTCTCCGCTGTCCCCCATGCCACCCCTAAATCCCCATCTCTTGGTTTCTTCTCTTGCTCTCTCTCTCCCCCTCCCCTTCTCCCCATGAGACCACCTACTCCCTGCCCCCATCAATCACCCTCAACCTACACCACCACCTGCTCCCCTGCCCCCATAAATCACCCTGATCCTTGCTCCCCTACCCCTTCAGTTTCTTCCCCAGCCCCCTAAGTGCACCTATCATTTACCTAGTTTCTCTCTCCGCCCACCCCACGCCACCCCCATCCACCCCCTCTCGCCCCTAGTTTTTTTCCATCGTTCCCTACCACCCTCCCTGTCTTCTTTCTAAAACCCTAATCACGGCCTCTTCTTCCTCCTCATCGCACGATCCTCTCAACTCTCTCTCGGTCGCCTCATCACAATTGCTCGCTGCCTCGCCTCCAGCCCTTCCTCCTTCGTAGCTACAGTCTTGCCGCTAGCCCTCCATCGCAACGCCCTTTGGATCGCCTCAGTCTATGCTCTTCTTCTGGCCCTCCCTCGTTGTCGCAACCTCACCTCCGCTCCCTCAGCCTTGCCTCCACCCTCTATCGTCTTCTTTAATGATTCTCTCTCTCGAACACGCGTGTTGGAACATGTCGAGAAAAGTTGACCATGTGTCGGAAAATCTGACACGTATTGACCACGTGTCCAAGCGTGTTCGAGCATGTTCGAATGTGTCAAACACGTCTCCGACAACGTGTCCATGCTTCATAGCCAAGGGCTGCAAGCAGGAAAGCAGTGTAGAGCACGGCGAGCTGGCAGCCGCTGGCTTCTTGGCACACTTGGTCGTCCTTGCATGGGGTGGCCTCAGCTGGGAGAGTACGGTGGATTGGGTCAATAAAGGCCATTCCCTGTTAACAAAACAAGGACAAATCATTGCTCAATAGTGGAATTGACGAGGACCTACAGGATTTTTAATGTTTACTCGGCGATCGTGTGGGTTTTTCAATAAATAGGTTTTTCACAATTTAACCCTTAGATTTTCTATTTTGTGGAATCACAGGATTCACGCTTTCATAAAGTAAAAACTATGTGATCGGTACAATGGGAAAGCAAGAATATATATAGACAAAGATCCGTATTCATCCACACTAGTCCCATTTGCTCTCTTCAAGCACGAAATGACATTATGTGGATGCTCTATTTGTACCGATCCGTAATAAAGTCAGGTTTTGCCCTTCAAGTAGACTAAATTGGCATAATTATACCGAGTTTCTGACTTTTTGGTAATTCTCCCTGGAAAGATGTAAACATCTTGTTTATTTTCTCATGAAAACTATGACAACTACATCTACCCAGAGTAAGCAAAAACCTAGGACTCAAAACATGCTCATCAATGATTGAGAAGTCAAATCTTTATTGCCTCCTCCATTTTTGTAACCATATGGTCAGAATCTTCTCTTTTTTAACTCCTTTTTCTTTTTCTTTGTTGAAGCCATGGTCAGAGTTTGCATATGGGGGCTATCTTAAGGTGTAATGATAAGTGGATTTCCTTTCTGCGAGTCAACTTCAATGTCCAGTGAGTACACAATAGAAAACGCAAACAAATTACGTGCAAAGCCTATTTTATAAGTAGTGATCATTGCGCACATCATCAGGAATTCTTAATTTCTATTGTAGAAAACTTTAGGATTTGTAAGGTTCCTTCTTGCTTCTTCTATTATTGGGCTAGCAGATTCGCAAGATTAATTACTAGAGAGGTCTTATAGAGATTATATACGCATAAGCTTTCAAGATCAGGCGAAGTTTTGCTAAACGACCGCCAGTTTCAGATACAGAGAAGCGTTGCGTACGGTTCAAGGCGACTACAGGAAAAAGGTCATTCCTCGAATCATTTTGTTAATATCATCATTACCTAACCATTTCCCACAAAGAGAAGGTCATTCCTCGAACAAATTCTTCTTCTACTTCTTCAACTTTGTCTAACGACACACATAATCTCGCTTGTGTCATCTCTCTGTGACACACTAAAAAATGGATTTCTAAAAAACGAACCGATACTCAAACAATCGAATACTGAAAACAAAATGCGGAAACGTGCCCGGGAAACATATAACACCAATTGACTAATTATGCAAGAAATGTCCTAGATTGGATTAATTTCTATTGAATTGTGACTGTGAGATATATTAACATTTGTAATTGGAATTCATTTGGTCAAATTGAAGTTTGATAATTTCAATAATAGGCCAATTCAAATTGGCTTGATTGGAACACATCGACCTAAATTTCTAAGATTCAAGAAGGTTGAATTGACCAAATTGGGATGTTCCCAATTGAATTTCTCAAAATTGACCTCAGATTTGGATTTAGTTTAAGAAAACAAGTCGATTGGAAGTGCCGGCATGCAACTCGTGAAGAATTGATTCAGACCCCTAGTTAGTAAGGGTGAGTGGTTCCCGGTTCCTAACAAGTTCCGTCTGAAACCTGGAACCTACTCTCAGGTACAGGTTCTTCATTTTTTGGAACCTGGAACTTATCCATCAAAATCATGTCATAGGTTACAGAGTCGGTTTCGGGTTCCAACAAGTTTTTTTAATTCATTTTCAAATTTGAACTATCACGAAGAAGGAAAGAGACAAACCAAAAACTAAGACTTGAAGCTTTACAAATCATAATAGGACAAGATAAGTCAAATATCAAGTACTCCAAAATCCAAACTAAAAGTACCAACAACAATGCCAACCAATATTTTCCACTGTAGGTGGATTCTCTGTGAATGTGTTTGTGACGATCCACTGAATAAGGTAGCCCAAGGCTTCTCAGATGGAGCGATAGTGATCTCAGCTGTCTGGTTTCTCTCAAGGTTCAACTCCTGTAGCTACCCATATATGGACGAGTACCCATACTTCTCTGCAATAATCAAAGTCTCCAAATAAAGATCAACCACAAAAGAAGAAACTATTACAATGGGATTCTAATTTGCTTAAAGGTACTAGCAGAGTGTGTTCAACTCTGAATTGACCATGATCATTGATCACATCCTAGTGGAAAAAACACTATTATCCACTTTTAATGTCCATGGTTTCACCACAGCACCAAATCTCTGTCGTAAGATTAGTTCTGTACCTGTTTCTTCATAAACAAGGCCCTTCCGGTGAGCAACGCCATGTTCAGTTGCTTCATCACTATACGGATCAAAAAGGACATATTCATGATCACCATTTACAAATGCAAGCAACCCACAAGATGTTTTCCCTTGAGTAAAGTTCTCTCGTGATGGATTGCCTTGAAGAAATGCAAGACCACCGCCTTCAGCCTGCAATTGGCACAGATAACTTTTTTGGTAAATCAGACAACGTAACTACTACTTTGTTCCGCTGTGATGCAACAGGATTTGAAAATCCTATTAAAAAACAAGAGCACCATGTAGAGAAGTACTCCTGATTCATTTTAGTCACAAGATTCGGGGTGGACATTCCACTCAGCAATTAGATACTACCACATGATTGTTGCACAAAGAACAGAAAATTAATTTTTTAACTTCTCATGCTTCATTTATCTGTGTTCCTTTATTTAGCTAAAAAGAGTAACCATTTAGACTAAAGGAGAAGTTGAGTGACCATCACAGAAGTGGCCACATATTTAACTACCTGTACACAGATGACCTCATCAAAGGTAGAAATCAACATAAATTATCCAGGAAAAATAATGATTTGCATACTGGGCTAAAACACCATGCTCACTATTTGGCATTTTTACTATATTGCAAACTAATATGTTGATCGGACTTGGGTGCCAAGACTAGGTCAGGTGCATATCCAAGTGTTTGAATCGCCCTTTGAGAAAATCTTAAACATGGGGACTAGCCTAAAAGGATCCAAGATAATGGAATCAGGTTCAGAGACATGTCATATAATCCATGTTTAAGCTGAATATACAATTGAGAAATGAAAAGGGATTGTCTCAAATTTCATTTATTTTCTAGACATAAACATGCTTCCTTCAGTTAATTTCTTCAATTCCTCAATAAAAACGATAGTTTCTACTTCGTATGCAACAATGAGACTGAACTTGATAGGAAGAGTAATATTTGGACTTTTTAGTTTTGTTTGCATCTGCCAATGTCTATCAGTCATCACTTGATTACTGGAACTTTAAAAGACCTGCTGAAGAGACTTGGCCCTTAAGGATAAATACGTTCCTTTGTTTTGGTGAGTAGCTTAATACACCCAAGTGGTGAGGGGAAAAAAGAAGACATATGCATCAAGGATCTCTTCCTCCTCAACTGAGACTGATTTTCCTATTCCTCCTATAAGAACAAACACAGATCAGTGCCTCAACAGCTATGGCCACCCTTGTCCACTGCTTGATGTTCCCAACAGCTCTTGCAAAGCTTCCATGCGTCATTATAGATTACACAGTAAGGATTGGTGGATCTTATTACTACAAAGTCAACTCGAACAATAAAAACTCAACCTGATTTGAGATGGGGTCTGTTTTTGGCTATATACACATTTTCACAAATAAATTGTTCAAGACTAATTATTGTGGATCTTTCTTCAAAATAATTATGATAATAATTTCTATCTGGCTGGAGGATAAATAGGAAAAGATGAGGACAATGTACTGGCATTGAATGTATAATTTCGAAAAGCAAAAGGACAGAGACAATATGAACCTTTCTCACAGACCATATAGCCATGGGATCAGGTCTGTTAACATCGAAAGCGAGAATTGCTCCGTCCCTCCCTCCAAGTGCCATTCCCTGGGATTCCGTAGCTAGCTTAGGGAGGAGAGCAAGGACGGCAAAAGTCGAGGGATCACCCAAGCAAGTGACAGCTGTGGAAAGAAAAGTTGAGTTAAGAATGCTCATGAACAGAGTATAGGAACCAAAGTATATAAAAAGAACTCCGGCAAGTTACAGACAAAAACTTAACTCTTGCAAGAACTTTTAAAGCAACCAAAGGGAAAGATAAGCATTTCAAATAGCCCTTGCAGTTTGGAGGAAAGAAACATTGCAAGGTCTAACCTTCAATCTATACTACATCTTGTCATCTCATTTTCTGTATCAGAAACTGAAGCAGATAATTGGGATCTTCTGTAATATCAGCAAGTGGTTTTCTATTTGCTGCACTTGTTCTAACATCTAAATCAATGCCCTCTTTGATGTATCAGCTGCCTCATCTACATTCTCATTTTCTTCGCTAATGCAGGGAAGCTCAGGATTTAAGCTTCTTTTCTCCTTTGAACTTCTAGACTTGGAGGCAATTATATCCCACAACTTCTCGACGGGAGATGTGTAGGTTTTCTTCTGATATCCAGCAGATTTAGCATATGAAAGAGGAAGGCAATCAGAGTGGGACCTTCCATAAGGAGCTTGCTGTGCTTCCATGTTTGAGAAGCTATTCACCCCCATTACACTGATTCATATGGAAAGCACTCCCCACATCCATATATTCAAGAAGGCCATTTGGAATTGACTTGTCTAAGTTCGGTGCCTTACGCAGCTTGTATGCAGTGGAGAAATGTGACAACGGTGTATGCACAAAAGCAGATTTGGAAAGGATATAGTAGTTCTGTCAAAACAGATTATTCATTTTTCAAATGAATAGCAGCAGAGAGAGATAGAAGGTTGGTTGCATCATTTTGCTGAAGTCAGAGATGCAAATGCCACACAATGGAAATTTCACTAAAGCCTGTGGTAGCAACTAGCAAGAGATAGAAGGTTGAGAGAGAGGATACACTTTACAAACAAGACAAATATATTCATTCCGCTTAAACATTGGCAAAAAAATGGAGAAGTCTAATGGACTTACCACATATATTCATTCCGCTTTAACCGATAAACTCTATTTACCGACAATAATCTCCTCATTAAAACCATCCATATCTAAAGAAGAAGAAGAAGAAGAAGAAGAGATTAACTAAAATATTCACATATTAGATATACAAAAAGAATTATAATATATAAAGATATAAACATCACTTACCCAACTCAAATTTTTTTGCATTCTTGATGCATTCTTCAACATTAATCGGTACATGAATAGCTCTCAACCAATCTTGAGTGCAAATCAAAGTTTCCACTACTTTGAGAGTTAAAAAACTTCGAAAGCCATCAAGCATACGACCCGATATACTAAAAGTTGACTCCGAAGCAACGGTAGTTACGGGAATAGACAAAATATCTCGAGCCATCAAAGAATTGATCTTATATTTTAAGCCAGTAATCTTCCACCACATCAAAATATCAAGATCAAGAACTTTTTCATTTTTTTCTTAAAGATACTCATCAAACTCGGATTTTTTTGTCATCGCACCCTTGTTCATTCGAATATAAAAACATTTTTTTTCAAGTTCGGGCATCATACTTCTTTATTCCTTCATGACCACCGGCATTGGCATTGGAAGCACTACTACTTGCATCCAAATTATGGTCACCAAAATTTTGATCACTTGAAATAAGAGAAGATTGCTCATAAAATTCATATAAATGCTCCAATGTATCATTCGCCTTGTAATGCATCTCTTTAATTTTCAATTCATCATCATAAATTTGTCTATACAAGAAACTCACATAATTCAACTTGGCTCTAGGATTTAACACAGTCACAATCAACACCATCATATTCACTTTATTCAAACTTCCATAATATTTGTCAATTTTTTTTTTTCATTTTCACACCCATAGCTTAAAGCTTAAGATCCAAAGCATTGACTGCATCTTTCAAATATTTATAAAAAAGAGCTATTTCTTCAAAATAATCATTTGAAATAACATATTAACTCCCCGACATCCGATTGGTGGCATCATAAAATACTTTTAGAAATTCCGAAAGAATAATAGCATTTTCTCAATCATCATCACTAGGAATTTCATGATTAAGCTCACTTGCAAAAGATAGATCGTCTTTTTCCATCCTTTCAAAAGCTTTTTTGAACTTTATGGCGGTGTTTAACATGAGGTAAGTGGAGTTCCATCTAGTGGCAACGTCAAAAACTACTGAACCCTTATAAGTGATATGTTCGCTCTAAATGTAAGATTGAAATGCTTTGGCTCTCGTGGGAGAACTTTTTACATACCTAACCACATTTCGAATATATACAATGGAGTCATGTACCGTAGCCAAGCCATCTCTCACAATCAAATTTAACATATGAGCTGTATATCTCATGTGCAAAACACTACCATCTAATATCAACAATCTTTCTTTCGAAAGTTTTTCCCTCAAATAGCCAATTGCAACATCATTCAAACTAGTATTATCCACGGTAATTGTGGACACTTTTTTTTCTATTCCCCACTCCTAAATGCACTTCTCCACCATTTTCTCAATCTCTCTACCCCTGTGACTATGCATCACCACAGAGTTGATGATTCTTTTATGCAACTTCCAATTTTCATCAATAAAATGTGCAGTAAGACACAAATAATTCAGATTTTGAATGAAACTCCATGTATCAATCATGAGTATGATCCTAGAATTAATCTTTTCAAAATAATTCTTCAATGAAGTTCTTTCATATAAATACAACTTCATGCAATCTTTTGCCATTATGAAATGTGATAAATGTTTGAAGAGAGGTTGTAACTTAGTAACAAATTCATGAAATTTAACACGCTCAACCAAAGAAAAAGGTTGTTCATCAAGGATGATTAACCGAGCAAGCATTCGTCTACAACGTTCTTGATTAAACGACCATTTCGATAAGACACTACCAGTACCAAAATCTCTTCATGCCTTGCCAGCCATGTCAATATTATGTGGTGCAAATAATTTATGCATCTTATCTACATTACGGGAAACCTCTTGCATGTAATCAAATGCTTCTTCATTGCAAAAATACCGTTAGCAACACGGTACTTAAGCACGGACCCACAACGAATGCACTTTACTTTATATGTTTTTCCATCCTTATCATTAATTCTCGTATAATGATTCTAGCATTCGGATGTATATTTCTTATCATGAAAAAGATGAGAACCAAGTACCTTATTTGTGGCACCATGGTAGGGGGTGCCTCTTCTTCAATTTCATCGCCAGAAAACTCCAATTCCATGATCGGAGTCATCTCCTCACGTCTCTCTGCCTTCATTGACGTGTTATCTTGATACATTAACTTCGAGAAAAGAACACCCTAAGTGCCAAAACTTGGCACGGAGGGAGACTTCGATGCCAAAAGTTTGGAAAGTAACACTTAAGGCGCGTTTGATAATGTTTATGTTCAAAATTATTCCAAAGAACAGAAATAGAAAAAACTATTTATGCTCCGGGAACAATTTTTGAACAGAAGAAGGCATTTGGTAAACTTATTCCGGGAATAAAAAATGAATAGAAACACGTTTGGTAAATTTGTGTTCTTTTTTTGTTTCTTTTAATTTTTTTATATTTTTATTTTATTTTTCTTATTTTTCTTCTTTTGGCTGGTTGCTAGCCTTAGCCATGGCCGGCAACCGGCCGATGAGGGCGGTAACCTCACCCAGCCACGGCGAGGCTTGCCGACCCCCAGCAAGGTCGAGCCTCGTCGTGGTTGGGCGAGGCTCGGCCTCGCGTTGGTTGGGCGAGCTCGGGCTTACCCAAATCCGGCGAGCCCAAGCTCGCCCCGCCTGCCCCGCGCGGCGAGCCTCGCCGGTGGCTAGGCGAGCTTGGGCTCACCGGATCCAGGCCAGCCCAAGCTCGCCCGGCTAAGGTGAGGCCGAGCTCGCCAAGGGCCGTGACGCTCGGCCTCTCCGGGGGGCGACGCTCCGGCGAGGTCGACGACCAGCCAAAGAAAAAAAAAAGAGGAGAGAGAAAATTTGTTCTTAAAAATTGTTCTAAAAACAATAAACATGTTTTTCTTGTTTTTCGTTTCTATTCCAAATGTGTTCTTAGGAACAAAAAACTAAATTTGGAACAAAAACGCAAACAAACGCGTTTACGTTTTTTTTGTGGAACAAAAAAATAGGATTTTTGTTCCTTGGAACAAAAAAACAGGATTTTTGTTCATAAACAGAAAAAAAAAAATGTTAACAAACAGGGCCTTAAGTGCCAAAATCATCGTAAAATTGATCACTTAAGTGCCACTCCGACCAAAATGTTGAAGTGGCGATTTTTCGACAAAGCAAGTGCAAAACGGCGTCGTTTTGCACACCGACGTGGTAAAAAAATAATATAAAAATTAATTAAATTAAATTTAAAAGTAATTAAATTAAATTTATTTAAAACATTTAAAATAAAAATAAAAATATTAAAAATCAAAAATCAAAATTAACATTAAAAAAAAGGGGGAGGAGGCGAGGGCTGCGCCCGCCGCCACCGCCGAAGGGCCGATGGCGAGAGGGGGAGGGTCGACCGGGGTCACTAGACCCTGGCCAAGGGCCGGCGACCCCGGGCGATCGGCGGCGAGGGCTCACAAGCCCTTACTAGATCTAGGCGAGGGCCGCAACCCTCGGCCAGCTTTGGCGGGGTTGGCGGCCCCTCGCCCGGCCAGGGCCAAAGGTCACCGGCGACTAGCGGCCCCCGGGTTCGATCGAGCGAGGGCCACCAACCCCCGCTGAGCCGCCGAGGGCCACGACCCTCGGCTAGAACTCGGGCAAGGGTCACGGCCCTCACCGGATCCGGCAAGGGCTCGTGGGCCCTCGTCATCGGTCGGCCGTGGTCGGGCCCACGTCGCCCGTGGTCACCGGCCCCCGGCCAACCCTCCCCGCCGCCGCCCTTCGATGGCGGGGGAGGCGGTGGCAGACGAGGGCGAGCCCTCGCCTCCCCATTTAATTTATTAATTTAATTTAATTACTTTTACATTTAATTTAATTAATTAATTTAAATTTAATTTATTAATTTTTATATTAATTTTTTTACCACGTCAGCCCAAAAAACGACGTCGTTTTGCACTTGCTTCGCCGCGTCAGCATTTTGGCTAGATTGACACTTAAGTGATCCATTTTACTTCGATTTTGGCACTTAAGTATCCCTCCGTGCCAAATTTTGACAGTTGGGATGTTCTTTCCTCCATTAACTTCACACTACACAACAATAATAAAATATAATTATAAATAGCAAAATAAATAGCAAACTATAAATGAAACACCACTAGAATAAAAATGTCTAGCATAGAAATGGGACTCTCTTCATACCAGCAAATCAAGGAAGTAATCGCATAGAAATGGGACTATGAAACTTAGCAAGAAACTTAGCTTACCCAGCAAAAAGGTAAAACAATTGACTGTTGGATGTAGTTAATTTTTTTTACACTAAACTAAATGTCGCTCGTATTCTTTTTGTATGTAGAATGCTGCCCAACGAAGGGATATCCAGAAAGCTTGCAGAACTAAATGAACGAAGCCCCGAAACTCGACTTTTAATGCCCAAAGATCTATCGGAAGTAGGCACCTAAAGATGCCCAAGAAGCTAACCACTATTATTGTATAATAAGACAGGAACTAAACTCTTTAGATGCCCAAGAAGCTAACCACTATTATCGTATAATAAGACAGGAACTAAACTCTTTGGCCACATGAAGAGCGGAGCTGCACTTTTGTGACTAGCTAAAAGTAAGTAATCCCATTGCCTGGGCATTCAACCAAAGCCAACTAGCTTAGGGGCCTTAGTTGTCCATGCATTTCTCTAGAGTAATTTATGAAGTAGCTCCTCATCGCATGATTTGGCACCACATGATTATAAACTAATGACTCAGGATTACATAACTGAAGCTTACATTTTTCTTAGGTTCCTTACCGAAATAAATTATTATCTACGCATTCTCCATTGGATTATCTATATTATAACTACGTATATAAAAGCAAGTTTTGTGCAACAACAATGTCAGATTGATCATATAAGCAAGTTCCATTTAAAAAATTTGACTCACGGATCAAGTAGCTAGCATATGTGGTACTTCTAATTTTTAACAGGAGGTTGGAATTAATTTATCATAGTAGAGCCCAACCAAAAAATGGGGCTATGGGTCTGCCATATAGATCCATCTTTGACGTATTGCTTAGACCAAAAAGAGAAGAAAAAGAGGAACTCACATATTCTAGCACTCAAACTCAAAAGAGGAGGCAGCTTGCCGTGGCGGTGCATCACCACCGCTGGCGACATCGAATGAGCAAATGATCTCGCCAGCAACATCGCTAGTGGTGACAGCTCTAAGCCACGACAACAGCCCCCTCTGTTGATCGTCCCTCAACGTAGTCATTGCATTCATTTTCCCATCTCCCTCTATCTCCTAGGCAGTAGCCAACCTTCACAACCGCCATCGACACAAACGGTGCTCGACACTTGCATTCACCGCCTTGAGGTTGCCGGCCGTCGCAAACAAGGGGAAACCAACAAAATGAACAATAACAACAGAGAGAGGGAACAGCAGAGATTACCGGCACAAAAGGCAAGCTGCGAGCGGCGTCGGGGGCAGTTGGGCAAGCGGCTTAGGGGGAGGCTGGGTGAGCGATGTCAGCGGCGATTGAGCTAGTAGCGTCGAGGGCGACTAGGCAAGCGACGTCGGGGGCGACTGGACGAGCGGTGAGCAGCATCGGGGGCGACTAGACGAGCGGTGAGCAACGTTGGGGGCAACTGGACGAGCGGCGAGCAATGTCAGGGGCGACTGGACGAGCGGCGTCAAGGGCTGGGCAAGCGGCTAGGCAAGCCGCTTCAAGGGAGGCTCGGCGAGTGGCGTCGAGGGTGACCGGGTGAGCAGCAAGTGTCGTCAGCTGGTGAGCAGCGTCAAGGGCCGGCTGGGCGAGCGGCGAGCGTCATCGGCTGGCGAGCAGCATCAAGGGCTGGCTGGGCCAGCGACGAGCGTCGTCGACTAGTGAGTAGCGTCAAGTGCTGACTGGGCCAGCGGTGTTGGGGGCGGCTAGCCGAGCGGCGTCGGGGGTGAGCAGCGTTGAGGGTGTGTGAGCGGCAAGCGGCCTCCACCGAGGGGACAAGCGGCATCCATTGACGGTGTTGACGGCGAGCGGCTAAGCAGCGAGGCAAGCAAGGGTGACGACATCAAGGGAGCAAGAGGCAAGGGCGAGACAAGCGCAGGGTGAATGGCGTCCAGCAGCATCCAGCGCAGCATCGAGGGTTAGGGCGTCCGGCAGCAGCGTCGAGGGCGAGCACCGTCGGCGATGGGCAGAGGCAGAGAACGCGAGAGACTCAGGAACTGAGTGTGAAAGTGTGAAGGGTAATTAATTTGGGGCATTTTCTATTTGGGATTTGTTTTGGAGCCCTAACTGGTTCCGGTTCCGATTCCGGTTCCGGTTCTGGTTTCGGAACCGGAACTAGTCCCTTTAGAACCGGGAACCGCGCTCACCCCTACAACAGATTAGTTGTGTTCGTGTAAAGACAAGAATTTGATGACCAATGTGTTTGCATAGTGCCTGCCTAATTTTTGCCTCCAAACAGCCATAAAAAAGATGAAAAGGAGATTGAAAAAACAGAAAATGAGACAATTTGGACCACGTATGTAAGGACGCAGTTAAAACACCTTCTCTTTCAAGATCTAGTACGTTTTCTTGGTTATTCATGCTAGAAAATTTCTCATTGTACAACTGCCTTGTTCACAACCAGCTCATTCATCGTGTTCTATTATGCAAGTTTAGGAAAATGAGATATTTAACAAATATAGAATATTGTCCTCATTGATTGGAGATTTCATTGTTAATGTGGCTTTACCATATTGGAAGTATTTAAAGTTCAGGACCGGCTTCTGAATAATAGATTAAGAATTAAGTCAAGTGTCTGTATTGGGATACTTTCATGGAGAACATGACCTGTGGGGGCAGTGGAGGATCTATTAAATTGTCAACTACTACTATATGAGGCAGCACAGCTAGTAAAGAATACTCTAGAAAGTTAATGAACATTAGGTTGAGCCAGAAATTATTTTGCTGGTAGATGATGATGTTTAAGGAAGAAATGTAACGTCTATCTTCTCATTAAAACATTGCTTTCCAAATGGAATGGAGAGGGCATGAAACTGTGAATTATGACTGTACATTCTATAACCATGCTAGCCATCCAGAGTTCTTCAGTAACCACAAGAACAAACATTCAACGAACAGATTATGAAAGAAAATGAGACTACTAAGAATTTCTGTCTTTAACTATGCTTTATTGAAGAAGCATAACGATAAAAACATTGCTACATACTCAATGTAAACGACAGGCTGACAGTACAACACAACTTGCCTCTATTGTATGCGAATGCCAATTCTAGCAATCCTAGATTGTGAATTTCAAATCAATGGAAGTATGAATTCTTTAACCAAACTTGCATGAATCTTTAATGGATTTTTTTACTAATGCTATCTCCGGATCAGGAGATCTGCGAAATTTTTGAGGTGAAACTGAATTTATTTGTGAAATACATAAATTTTTCTTGCTAATAATTCACAATTGAATGTTGGCTTATGTAGTTTTGATACAAAGAAACAGATGATGAGCAGCGGTGAGAAGACTTGTATCAAGCAAAGGACTCTGTGAACCTTCACCAAGGCCATTTTGTAGGAGTGTGACGGTGAGGTCCAAAACCGAAGCATCAGATGGCAAAATGATGGTCCATCACTTGGTAGTCCATACTCTTCTTCAGATATTTTAAACAGCTGCCGAAAATTAAGAGTGTTAAGACAGGACAAGGGGATGGCAAAATGGCTGCTTCATTGCTATAGATTTTTTTTTTTTTTTGGTCGGTCATTGCTATAGATTACAAAGTTACCCTTTTCACTTTTGTTTAGCATTCTGCAATTGTCTGCATTTGAAAATCCTGTTGCTTTCTTGATGAGGAATTCTTTTTCTTTCAGTGACAGTGAGCTTTTGCCACTTCCTGGCCACTTGAGGACCTCTTGGTGACAAATAAGCTTTCTAGTATGAAGTATGGGAAGAAGGCGAGATCAGAACAGAGACATATTCTATGGAAGGCGCCATAGTAAGTGAGTTTTACAGGTGGAAGACCAGAGAAACTTGAAAAGATGTGAACTTGTTGTTTAATGGTGATATCCGCAAAACCAAATGATTTGTGATATGGCCTAGATGCTTACATAGTCACTCTCTAATAATCTAATTTCTTATGCGAATAAAGAGAAAGAAAGAAAAGGAAACTGCATTATAACAGAAATTTTGTTGTTTTGTTCAAGGACAGGGAGGTAGTTGTATATTGTAATCAAATTAGTAAGCTCATGAGGAAGCCCAAGAGTAAAAGTAAAAGAGATGAATCTCTTTATTTTTGTCATCTTTGTCGTTATTGCCAATGAAATATCTTCTGATGGGAACTATGCGATATTTGAACATGATGTGACTGGATTGGAAGATTGTATGTTGCGTTAGTTGTTATCAACTGAATAATGGTGAACTTATCCAGTTGCTCCTGATTGCTTCGTGCAAAACCAATTCTTTCACTGTGCTCTGCCAAGACCGTTAACAGAGTGATTCAGACTGACTACTTCAAACTTCCAAGCTGACTGGGTACATTTCGTAAAACTGGCAGGAAGCACGAAAGAACAAAGTACATTTCTTCATTGTAACATCATACATTGAGTCTCCACATACAAATTTACAGGTGTTTCTTGTTCACACAAGGCCTTGCTGTACAAATGTATAATTGATGCAATTCTCATGCTATACAAAGCCTGCAATTAAGCTATCTACAGAAAACTGCAATTTCGAACTGGCCAAGCATATACATATAACACATCACAGGCTTTTCCTTTACAGATCACAAGCTAGAACTCCTTCCGCACATTTGTTATCCAAAGAGGCAGCTGAGCATCCAAAGAATGCAATAGAGTTGAGCAAAGCTTTTTCTATGTCTTTGGCAATGCGTCTTTGGACGAGAGATACTATGTACTCCATAGAAGCTGCATCACAGGGCAAGGTGATTGGCGCATCACTCGACTAACCAAACTCTTCTTTGGACATTTTGAGCAGTTCTTGAAAGATGTTGCTGCTGAGGCATTGCAAAGGAATCATGAAACGGCTTCCGTCAGCCGTGTAGATGACAAAGTGACCCTTTTCTGTCTCTGATGAGGCAGTATTCGACTCATCTCCAGCTCCAGCTTGGGCAATTCTTTTTCTGCTTGAACCGGTTGATATTTCCCACTTCCTTGCCATCTTGAATAGCTTCTTGGGGCTCATCATGCTTAAGCTCTGTGGAATTTTGTAATTTAAAGCAAAATCAAGGATTCCTAGTCTTAGACTTGTGGCGTGTTGCTTCAGCAGAATTGATGTGATACAAAGGAGGCGCTCGCTACTTATATGTCCATAGAATGAAGACAATCCTGTTCAAATGTTGCTTTCTCTGCCTTGTGATTTCCGATGCTTTAATTCTGTAATTACGTATATAGAACACATATTGGGATGGAGGAATATCGTCAATTAATGATGGCTTAGATAACAAGGGAAGCACAAGGAAGGAAAATGTCCAAGACCATTTGTTTGTCTCGGCTGAAAACAATAAAAATCACTCGGTTCAGAATAGATGAGGAACCCGGCAACTAACGGATCCCCCTCCAATGCAGCACCCCAATTATTTCTGGAGGCGAAGATTCTTGTTATGTGATGCTGAAAGCGACTTTTGGAGCATAGTGGACATCTACGGTTACATCGACATTACATACTTTTCTTTAGCTGACAAATGGAAATGAGCAAGCATAACGAGAAAAGATTACCTACTTGGTAGAGAGAATGATTTATTTCTCACTGTGATTCTTGATATTCGGATTCTGTAAAGTGATCTACCAGTATGTGATCCATAAATTTCCATTACACACCAGAGAGTACTTACAAGAACTTGTACTAGGTTCGGCAAAGTCCATTTGTTAGTTACACGGCAAAAGATCAGAACCTGTTTGGAAACCCTACTCCCCAGTGCTAGTTTTCGATTTAAGTACGAGAGTAACACATAAGACCATTAATCAAAGGAACAATTTCGAGAATATATGGACTTATACTACACTTTAGCACAGTGGGTGTTTATTCTCTTGACAAATCTTTTAAGGGTTGAAGAGAAAAAATGCCTGTAGTCTTCGTCATCTGTAGTTATACAAACTTCGGTTGAGTAAACCATTCACATTTTCTTCAGTTCCTCTAGACCTCGCCCATCCATACTGTCTTGATATATCAACAGTTCCTGAATTCCCTTTCTTGTGTCGGTTATTTTGCGTTGTAGTTTGCTATGCAATACTGATTAGTTAATGGACAGGATAGGTGGTGCTCATTCCTTCTAATTCATTCTCACCTCCTCTCACATTGACAAAAACTCAGTAATAGTCTCTTTCATTATGTAGTCCGTGAAAATGCCCTCAAAACATATTACATACTCCCAAGGTCTCCACAACATGATCAACCTCATGGGAAGTTTGAAAATTAGATCTATGCCAGCAGTCATTTGTTTGAGATTTGAGTGACTCGAACCTTAGAGCACATCTTGGAATCAGATGAATCATACCTCTTTCATTGTTTAGGTGGTACAGTACAAATTTAGTAGATAGTGATCTCGAATAGCACAAACTTATTTGTTCTATTAATAAAAAAAAAAAAGACTTGTGACTGATCAAAAGTGTGAATGCATCAGGTATTTAGAAAGTTTAACCATTTCAAAAGTTTTTATAGCGGGATTTGTCTTTAGTAACCCAAAAAACCATAGCTTGATGATCCCAATATAAAAGATCAGGAATTAGAGCTTAATAGGCAGCGAGGAGAAGCAAATAAAAATATGGAAGCTCTTTTGGCATCCCTTGCAATGCCTTGTTGCACTCTCGATGCTATGCTCTTCGTAATCACGCTATCACAAGGGCAATGCATAATGAGAGAAGTATCACTGGACAATATAAGTGTTAAAAAATTTTGGATGTGAGCGCTGCAGAAGCATGGTTTTGGTATTAGTTATATTTTTTGGTTAGTGATGTTGTGTGCAAGTGTATGATATAGTTTGTAGTGAATGGACAAGGGACAAGATTTGATAATTGAAGGATATATGACATGAGATATGGGGGAAAATAGTTTCATTAGTTGAACAAAATAGTTTGATGGAGGTACAGTAGAGATCTATGACTTCTCATGGTGGAGGGTTCACTTCACACACAAGGTGGAGGGTTTACCTCTCACACGTCTCAAATGATGAACTTACATGCTTATTTATAGGCGTGAGTCACCGCGTTAGAAAATTCTAGTCTTCTCTTGAATGCTAGACTTCTCTAGGTTCTCTTACATGCTGGACTTTTCTTCTTTCTTCTAGAAAATGTTTTCTTCTTTTTTCTAAAAAAATCATCTAGGGAATTCTAGAAGTTTAGTAACTCTAGGAAATTCTAAAAAATGGATCACCATTTCCAACAATAAGCTACTCTTTAGTGTCTAAATCATTTTGAAGAGCTCTAGGAAGATATCACTACTGAGACATAGCTGATTTATCTTGAGATATGTTCCTTACGTTCGCATCTTCTTAAGTCATTTTGCATTTACTTCGCTCCTAAAATGAATGATGAAATTTATTTTCTCCCAGGACACATCTATCCGTAATGCAAATTGCAACTGGCAAAACGTCTAAAAATAATTACTACTGATTAATTTCAAAGCCCAATCATTTACGAAATATGAACTTCTTTCGCTATAGCAACAAACAAGTAACTGCTGATGGCCTACACAACGTTGATACAAAGAAGAAGAAGAAGATGATGATGAGCAGCGGCCTAAGGAAATGACGTCAAGCACTGCTCTTTGTGAATCTTCAGACAGACCTCTTCGTAGGAGTGAGATTGCATACTCCATAGCGGCTGCATCAAATGGCATTCTGATTGGTCCATTGCTTGAGAGTCTGAACTCTTCTTCCGCCAATTTGAACAGCTCTTGGAAAATGTAAGTTTGGAGACAAGGCAACGGAACAGCAAAGTGCCTGCCATCTGTGCTATAGAATACAAAGTGACCCTTCTCACTCACTTCCAGCATTTCACATTTCCGCAAACCTGAAAGTTTTCTTGTTCTGGGAGGAGAAATTCTTTTCTCCCTGGGGTAACTACTTTTTTTCCACTTTCTAGCAATTATTAGTTTCTGAGTGCTGATCATGTTGTCTTACCTATGAAGTATGGAGTGAAGGAAACAAGATAGATGACAAAAGAAGACTGTACTGAGAGTCGAACTCAGAAAAGATTGGTTCTGAGGGAGGCACGGTAGGAAGTTCATTATATAGAGAATTGGTTTCAGATGCTTTACGACAGATTAGTTTGTTACTTAGCTGTGTTCAAGTAAAGCCAAAAATTTGATGACCAATATGTTTGCATAGTGCCGGCCTAGTTTTGCCTCCCAACAACCATAAAAAGGATGAAAAGGTGATTGAAAAGGAAGAAAATGGGACAATTTGGACGACATATGTACGGACGCAGTTGAAACACCTTCTCTTTCAGGATCTAGGACATATGGACGTTTTCCCTGTAGTTGATTACAAGAGTATCACTCTGTTTCCTTGGTTATTCACGCTAGAAAATTTCTCGTTGTACAACTGCCTTGTTCACAACCAACTCATTCGTCATGTTCTATTTATGCAAGATTAAGGATGACAAGTATAGTACATTGTCCCCATTGGTCGGAGATTTCATTGTTAATGTGACTTTACTGTATCGTAAGTATTCGAAGTTCATGACCAGTTTCTGAATAATAGGTTAAGAATTAGGTTAAGTGCCTGTATTGGGATACTTTCTTGGAGAACATGACCTGTGGGACAGCGAAGGATCTAGTAAATTGTCAACTACTATATGAGGCAGCACAGCTAGTAAAGAAAACTCTAGAAAGCTAATGAACATTACGATGGAATTAGTCGAGCTGAGTTTTGATTAGAAATAGAACTAAATATTATTTTTTCCCTCACGTTTTTTATTAGAAATAGAACTGCATAGAACTGCATATTATTCTAACACTTGCCCTCACGTTTAGTCTAGTCTTTTCGTTAGTATTAAGTGTGGAATCAATTGGGGAGGCAAATAAGGTTTATAAAAAATCGAATTCGGGAGTTTCAGCTCTTATATCATGTGAGATTTTGACAAGATCACTACTAATTGTTCTACAGGGAAAGGTACCAAAATAGTCTTAAACATTTTTCATTAGTACCAAGTCAATCATAAACTTTTTAATTGGACCAATTTAGTTCTAAATATTTTCATATTGGTACCAATTCAGTCCTTCTAACTAATTTAAAGTCGGAAATTGCTAACATGGCTGCCGGCGGTCTTATGTGGTGCCACGTGGATAAATTTTATAATATTTTATATTTTTTCAGATTTTTTAAATTATTTTTTTCTTTTTGTCTTTTTTTTTTTCTTTTCTTTTTCCTTTCTCCTTACCTCTTGGCCGACAAGGTCACCAGCCGACCATCACCGACCCAAATCCAGGCGAGGGCCCAAACCCTCGCCCCTTGGCTGGCGAGGGCCACCACGCCTCGTCATCGGCCATAGGCGAGGGCGTGGTGGTCCTCACCGTGGCTGGTGAGGTCGCGGGGCCCTCCCCTTGACCATCCTATGGCCGGCGATGGTCGGCTGGCAACCTCACCGACCAAGGGGTAAGAAGAAAGGAAAAAAAAAAAAAGAGAAAAAAATAATTTAAAATTTTTGAATATATATATAATTTGTTCACGTGGCGCCACATAAGACCGCCGATGGCCATGTCAGCAATTTTTGGCTTAAATTAGCCCGATGGACTGAATTTGTATCAACGTAAAAAGGTTTATGACTAAATTTGTCCAATTGAAAAGTTTATGACCGAATTTTGTTGACGGACGTCGGGTGGCTGATGTGGCCTGATTGGCGTTGACGTGGACAATTTTTAATAATATTTTTTTTTATTTTTTTTTTTTTTTATTTTTTCTTCCCTCTTCTTCCTCCAACCGGTCGCCGGACCTCGGCAACCGACCAGAGGCAACGGCCGACGAGGTCGAGGTCAACCTCGTCGGCCACCTCACCAGTGGCCGTGAGGGTGAGCCCGACCAGCTCGGCGCGAGGCCGGCTCTCCCCACTCCATTCCCCGATCCCAATCTCGCCCTAAAAATTTCCTCCCTCTGCTCGTCGTCGTCGTAGGGTTTTACAGGAGCTCAGGGGTGTCCTCGGTCGCACGACTCCAGCCCCGGATTTTCGCCTGGTTTCCCCAGAGGCAATGATCCGTTGGGCGAGGCTCGACCCTTGCCAGATCCGGCGAGGGCGAGCCTCACCGCCCAGGCCTCGAGGGTAGCCTCGCCGCCCAATGCGAGGTCGACCTCGCCGACCGTCACCTCTAGCCGGTTGCCAAGGTCCAACGACCGGCTGGAGGAAGAAGAGGGAATAAAAAAAGAAAAATAAATAAAATTCAAAAATTCAAAAATGTTAAAATATTATTAAAATTTGTCCACATCAACGCTGATCAGGCCACGTCAGCTGGCCAATGTCCAGTTAGCAAAATACAGCCAAAATTGACCGGAAATGACTGAATTGACACAATGTAAAAATGTTTAAGACTAAATCGGTATCAAAAAAAGGTTTTGGACTAAATCAGCACAAAGATAAAAAGTTTATGACTTTTTTGGCACTTTTCCCAAGTTATTAGATAAAAATGTGGTTTAATATTTAATTAAGCTCACACAGTTCTAAAAGTTTAAGTTATTAGATTAAGGCATAACATTGTTCTAAAAATTTAAACTGTTAGATAAATCCGTAGTTTAATATTTAATTATGCTAACACTCCCTCTAACGCTTAATTTGGTCTTTTTTGACTAGTACTAAGTGTGGAATTAATTGGGGAGGTAAATGCAGCCTGGAAAGATTCGGCGAGGACCTCCAACTCTAATGCCATATTAAATTTTGTGAGATCACAACCAATTATTCTAAAAGCTTAAGTTGTAAAGGTAAAAGCGTGATTTATTATTTAAACATTCTAACAATTATTTATGGATATAATACAGAGAAATTTTTTATAATATCCTACTCCTCTTGTCTCATTTGATTCTTCATCTTGAGGTAATGTTCATTTTAACTTCAAGATCATCAAGCAATGGAACTTTTTCCACCTGGACACTTTAGAATTTTTTTGCTTGAAGTTGACGATGTTCCAGAAAGAAAATGTATGGCATATCTTCTCGTTAAAACATTGCTTCCAAAAGGAAAGGAGGGGTCTTGAAGTTGCGGAAGGAGTGATTTTACATACCATAACCATGCCAGCATCCAGATTTCTTCAGTAACCACGAGAATAAACATTCAATGAACAGCTTTGGGAGGAAAATGAGACTATTAAGGGTTTCTGTCTTTAGCTATTGTTTATTGAAGAAGCATAATGATAACAATATTGCTACACACTCAATGTACGTGACAGGCTGACAGTATAACACTATTTGCCTCTGTTGTATGCAAGTACCACTTCTAGCAATCTTAGATAGTGAATTTCACTTTGATGGCTATGTGAATTCTTCAACAAAACTCACATGAATTGTTACAATTTTTTTACCAATGCTGCAAAATTTTTGAGGTGAATCTGAATTTGTTTACAAAACACAAAAATGTTTCCAACTAATAATTCACAACTGAATGTTGGCCGATGTAGTTTTGATGCGAAGAAACATATGATGAGCATCAACAAGAAGAAATTGCATCAAGCAAAGCTCTGTGAATCTTCAACTGGACCGTTTTGTAGGAGTGTGACAGGGTACTCCAAAACCAAAGTATCAAATGGCAAAATGATGGGTCCATCACCTGATAGTCCACACTCTTCTCCAGACATTCTAAACAGCTCCCGCTAAGTGAGAGTATTGAGACATGCCAAAGGGATGGCAAAGTGGCTTCTGTTGTTGCTACAGATTACGAAGTTACCCTTTTCACTTGCGTTTAGCATTGTGCAATCATCTGCATTTGAAAACCTTCAGTGGCAGTGATCTTACGCCACTTCCTAGCCACTTTGGGAGGCCTCTTGGTGCAAAATCAGAACTGAGACTTGTTTTATGGAAGGCACGGTAGTTAGTTTGTTTTATAGGTGGAAGACCTGAGAAACTTGAAAAGTCGTTAATTTATTGTGTAGTGGTGAAATCTGCAAAACCAAATGATTGGTGATATGGCCTAGATGTACACATAGTTACACTGTCGAACATTCTATTTTTGTCTGAAAATACGGAGAAAAAGGAGAAGGAGAGCATCAGGGTACCCAATAACAGAACTTTCGTTGAATTGTTCAAGGACAGGGGCTGCTGAAATTCGCAATGAAATTACTAAGCTCATGGAGAAGCACAAGAGTTAGATTCAAAGAAATCAACCTCTTTACTTTCATCACCTCTGTTGTCATTGCCAATGAAAAATTCTCTTGAGAACAATGTCATAGTTGGACATGATGTGAGGTGAAGTTGAAGATTTTCTGTATGATGCTTTAGTAGTTATCACCCGAAAAATGGTGAATTTACTTAGCTGTTCCCGATTGCCTTGTGCAAAACCAATTTTTTTAGTGTTCTGCATAGATGGTTTAAAGAGTGATTACCCATTTCAAACTTCCAAGCTGAACTAAGGTACGGTCCCAGCAGTACCATCAGATTAAAATGTCGAGATATTCATGGTAACTTCAACACGATGACAACCAACTCCTCGTCAGATGAACATGACCTCATTAGCACGAAGCTATTTGCTATTTAAACTGGTTAGGGATCAAAATTTCAAAAGCTATTATACACGAACTATATCAACCATCTCCACAACAGGCCCTTCAATAACCAAAAAAATTCAAAAAATTGATGACCTGAAATAAATTTCTAATGTGTGACAGGCAAAATAAATTGCTAGTCAACTTTTTGTTACCCTCGATCCATCCCCTCATAATGCATTTGCAAAGACTGCTAAGTCAACTTTCACACTAGAACGCCAATTTATCAATTCACAAAGATCAAGTCTAAAATCGTCATTCTATGTAGCTCAATAACGAGAAAAGTTAATACTATTTAGGTAGGAGCTTTGAACTTTAAAAGTAAGCTTAGAATAGATTAACTAGGACCCTATGTTAAAAGTTTCTGTTTCGTGTCTAGACACTACATCATCCTGAAGTGACGTACTACTCATTCTTTTGATCTGTAGCAGCTGCTTTACCATTCTTGGGATAATACTTCACACCAGGTTCGGGAGAGAACCACATGGAAAAATGCTAAAGAGCTCAGTGAAATGGGTCAGGCCAGATAACTTAGCATTACCTTGTCCATCTGGTCCGGAGCAGCATCTTGGTTCTCCTTTACCCTATGGCCAGTCTTGGGGCAAAGTAAGCTTAGCTTATTGCGCACGTGCCTTTCTATACAGGGGGCACCATCTTCTTTTATGAAGGAACTGAACCCTGAGGCTCTGTCATTGCTGAGATAGATATCGGAAATTCATCTAATCTGAAAACCACAGCACCCAAAGTGTGCATATTCATGCTAACAAAAGTAAGGTAACGCCTATCTCATTTTTTTCTTTACTGCTGTTGATGATTTTCATCCACAAAACAGGATACATATTAAGATGAGACTCTTGAAGAGACAGGGTATCGAGTGCAAGCAGTAATAGATTCACAATGTCTTCTACATTCAAGGACTTATCACATCATAATATTGTAACAACGTGCACTGATGACAGTGAGGCAGTGAAATAGACGCACCATTCTAGCTAGTTCCAATTTACTGAATTTTATAGACCTGATTAGAAGTGTGGAAGCATGAGGTACATTTCTTCACTATACTGTCATACATTGAGTCTCCACAAAGAAATTTACAAGAGATTCTCGTTCACACGAGGTCTTGCTGTACAAATGCACACTTGTTGCAATTCTTATGCTATACAAAACATGCAATTAAGCTACATACAGAAAGAAAACTGCAATAGTCAAACGCATCACAGGTCTTTCCTTTACTGACCACAAACTAGAACTCCTTCCACACATTCGTTATCCAAAGATGCAGCCGAGCATTGAGAGAATGCAATGAAGTTGAGCAAAGCATTTTCTACGTCTTTGGCAATGCGTCTTTGGACAAGAGATAGTATGTACTCCATAGACGCTGCAACACAGGGCAGGGTGACTGGACCGTCACTCGACAAACCAAACTCTTCTTTGGACATTTTGAACAGCTCTTGAAAGATGTTGCTGCTAAGACATTGCAAAGGAACCATGAAACGGCTTCCGTCGGCTGTGTAGATGACAAAGTGACCCTTTTCTGTCACTGATGAGGCAGAATTTGGCTCCTCTCTAGCTCCAGCAAAGGCAATTCTTTTTCTGCTTGAAGTGGTTAATATTTCCCACTTCCTTGCCATCTTGAGTAGCTTCTTGGGGCTCATCATGCTTAAGCTCTGTGGAAAGTTCGGCAGTTTAAAGCAAAATCAATTCCAGGATTCCTAGTCTTAGACTTGTAATGTGTTGCTTCAGCAGAATAGAAGGGAAACGAAGTGCTCGCCACTTAATATATGCGTAGAATGAAGATAATCCTTAGCAAATGTTGCTTTCTCTGCCTTGTGATTTCCAATGCTTTAAATCAGTAATAAATCATATAGAAGCACATATTTGGATGGAGGAATATTGTCAAATAATTATGGCTTAGATATCAAGGGAAGGAGCGTGTCGATTACCCCTTGTCTCGTCTAACGACAAAAGGCACTCGGTTCAGAATAGACGATGAAAACGGTATTTAACGGATCCACCTCCAATGCTGTACCCAATTATTTCTGGAGGCTGAGATTCTTGCTATGATGCGAAAGCGACTTTTGGAGCATAGTGGACATCTACGGTTACATCGACATTACATGCTTTTCTTTCGCTAACAAATTCAAATGAGCAAGCATATCGAGAGAGGATTACCTACTTGGGAGAGAGAATGATTTATTTCTTGCTGTGACTCTTGATAGTAGCACTCTCCAGAACAGTGATCAACCGGAATATGATCCATAATTTTTCCGAAACACACCAGATAATAGCTATAAGTTCTTTTCTGTAATTTTGTACATTTTCTAGGTTCAACAAAGTCGATTTTTCATCTACATGGTAAAGACACGTGAACTGGTTAAAAATTCTCCTCAGAGCTAGTTTTTTATTTAAGTACAAGAGTAACTTATAAGACAATTCATCTAAAGGTACTTTCTCGTATATTCGGACTTATACTATACTTTCATTGGTAGAAAACAATGTTCCGGGCATCTAATTGTGTTAGCACAGTGGATGTTTCTTTTTCCACCAACACCAAGAGCAAGCATAGGACAGACTTCATACTCTATGCGGTGGTCTGAGGACAACCCCCAAATATTCGTTGGTCTTTTTCCATACTTCTGGTACATGCTGCCTTACTTGCGTATATGGGATTATTCGTTCATAAATATCGAGTCTCGATCAGCAATAGGCAAAAAGGACATAGTCTTGGATATAAAACCCAACATTTATAAACCTTTGTTCGATCTTCTCCATCTTCTCATTATTGTCTCTGTCAATTCATTAGTGGCTCATCTTCTCATTAATACTTACTGTTTTCTACAAGAAAATTCATTTAAATTTAAAAACGACTTATTCAGCTCCCTTTAAGCCGTATCATTAGCCTCAACATGTTCATCCTCTCATTTTGGATAAAGTAGTATCCCTGAATCTACAACCACTTGGCACTCCAACGTAGATCTAACCACACACTTCTCAAATCGAGAAAGTGGAACTGTGTGGCATTGCATATTTAAACTCAATAAAACTCAATTTTCATCAGTCTGCCCAACAAAGGGATGAGAGAAGCTCCGTGTTTTAAAGATATAGTTAACCAACAGGCTAACTTACCAAATACAATAAACTGAATCCAAAGTCACAATTTTTCTTTTGCACTACCTCGGCATGACATAAGCATGAAAAAGATTTAAGGATCAATTTTTATTTTATAAGACCTAAAAGCACTTCCCATGGTAGATAAGCTATTAATACAATTTTTACCAAAAGCAAGTTCGCCTCCCAATTGTTGCAGAACCATCAGCTAAAATTTTTCCTTTTTTAGGCATTTGCCCTCATTGATCCAAGGGATTTCGTGCATATAAGAACTTTTATTAGAACATTGATACATAACTAATGGAATACATAAAGTATCTCTATTGCGCAATAAAAGGAATCTTGTTAGTATGAGCGTAAATGATCTTTCTCTAATGTTCAAATACAGCAGCGACCCTTGAATCTAGAGCCACTTGACATTCCAACCTAGTTCCGACAATGTGCTTCTTAGATCAATAAAGTGGAAACGCGTGGCATTGCATACTCGAACTCATTAAAGCTCAATTCACATCATTATGCTCAACAGAAGGAACAAGAGAAGCTCCAAAATGAAAAAAAAAAAAATATATATATATATATATATATTGGAAAGGACTCATACTTGCAATATTGAGCTGTATAGTGTGATAGATTGAACATGGAGATTGGGACAAATCGTTCACGTGCAACTGGGGAGAGGCTGGGTAATGGACTAGACTGGGCCGCCCATTATGAACTGGACCCAACCCAGCACCAACACAACAATAAAACAAATCACGATTCATGGTCCTTCCATGCTTATCCATAAGTCTCTTAGCAAGTTGAATATTCCTTACTTCACAAAAGCCTTGAGAGACCAAAATTTTAGATTGTTGAATATAATCAATTTTCATTTTCGTTTTTCGCACGAATAGCGCGTGCTCCATTCCTAGTATATATAGCACCTCTGTAAAGTTCATATATACACCCTAATTTTTCCTTTGCATTTCAAAAATTCAGTAAAATGCGTATCTTGTGGCAATCATTATCTTGATAAAGGAACGTGACTGGCGCCTCATAAGTTACTATGCGTACTGGGAAATTAAACTAACATATATTTATATAAAGATTGTCACGAAATGCTATGTTGCATTTTTAACAAGACCACACGGGACAACAGACGGACTAGGATAACATGTGTAGAACAAATGCAAACTCACACAAAGTAATATCGAACGTGTGGGGAAAAAGTCTCATTTTTTGTGATTTGTTCAAAAATGGAAAAATATAAAAGAAATTAAATGCAAATTTTGTAGTCCTTCTCGTAAGGATGGATGTTTGAACTAGGGACCTCTAGAGTAAGGACAGAAAATCACACAAAAGTCTCACATCTTATATTTTTATATTTTAAATTAACCTAGCCTATAACCATAGACAATCTAAACCGAACCGGGCGACTTTAACATGCACTGAGCGGAACTCCAAGAGTCCAATAGAAATTGTCGATAAAACTCGAAGTGATATATGCATACGAAGCAAAACCCGAGACAAATTTGAGATTAAACGACCCCAAGCTCAGTCTCCATCCGAGAAGATGGTACTTAAAATCAATCCTGAACCAGATGGGGACCCGAGTCACCCATTCGAAGCTCAGACCCGCGATAAGATGGAGCGGCCAGGCGGCCACCTGCCCCCAAAATAGGCCGTCAATCGATATCAAGGCACACGATCACCCACTCGTGTGCCTTGATTTCAGTGAAGTGAGCTTTCCTTGAACAAGAGGGAAGAAGAGAAACGCCGAAGACCCGAAAGACAGTGACGAGCCCTTTTGAGCAGTGAGGCCAAATTGCCTCTTCAGAAGCAGCTGCCGACTGCATTCCTTCTGCTCTCTACCTGCTCATGTTCTTCCCCAATTCCTCTGTCTAAGCCTGAAACTCCACGAGTTTTAGTGTAGGACTTCCCTGTTCAAGCATCAGATTGGGTTGACTTTCTTTTGGGAAAAGGAGTAGTGAATGGGTGGGTTCGCGTTCACTTCCCAGCGGTTTCTTTTTTCTGTGGAAGTTCAATATTTCTTTTTTCACAGACGCCTACATTCTTCTCCCTAAACAGACCAAATTTTAAAAAAAAAATTAATATAAATATATATGTGTGTATATGTATAAATTCGTTTTTTGCACGCATAGCGTGTGCTCTGTTCCAGTAAATATAATATTTTGAAATTCATATTAAATCCTTATTTTCCCTTTGTATTTCGAAAATTCCATACAATTCATATCTTTGTGGCAATCATTATCTCGATAAAGGAATGTGACCAGCATTCATAAGTCCCTATACATACTAGGAAATAAAATGCCATATTAATATAAAGGTGTCGCGAAATGCTATGTTGCATTTTCAACAAGGCCACATGGGACGATAGACGGACTAGATAATAAGTATAGAAAAATTGTAAACTCACACAAAGTAATATTGAACATGTGGGAGAAAACCCTCATTTTCTGTGTTTTATTAAAAAGGGAAAAATTACAAGAAATTAAATGTATATTTTATATTCCTAAACCCTTATAAAAATGTATGATAGAACTAGGGAGCTCTAATATGGTAAGTTAACTATTGAAAATAAAAACTGTCACTTCTATCTTAGAAATATAAAGCCTAAGGAAAATAAATCAAACTCGAATTACACCGGTTGTGTCGTTGTATTTCATAACGAACATAATCTCTAAACAAATACTACCGGAACCGAACCGGGGAGCTTTCACATGGACCAACAGAAATTCCAATATTCCAAATAGAAATTATTGACGCAACTTGAATTGCTATACCCAGGACAATTCGAGACTAAAGTGAGGCCGAGCTCAATCAATCAAACTGGAAAATCACCTTGACCAGATAAAAGACCCCGATTCGGAGCTCAGCCCCGCGACGAGACGGGCAGGGCAGTCAGTCACCTTTCCAAAAGCAGCCGCTCTACCGGCATTTTCCCCCGCTCGTGCGCCTAAATGTCAGTGACGCGAGCCATCCCTTTGAACAGGAGGAGGGAAGAGAAACGGGCGGTAGACCGGAAGGACAATGACCAGCCAGATTTGCGCCCTTCAGCAACAGCTACTGACTACATTCCTCTCCTTCTCCACCTGCTCACACGATCTTTCCTCCCTCAATTCCTCTTGTCCGGACGTAAAAACTCCCACGAGCACAGAGTGTCGGAATTCCCTGTTCGAGCCATCGCGTTGGCGGTTGACTTCGGTTATGGGAAAAGGGACGGCGAGTGGGTCGGTTTCTTTCACGTCGTTCTGCTTCTTCCAAACTGTCTTAACCTTTGTCCGTGGGAGCTCCATGCTCGAAGCTCGTTCGGAATTTAACGTAGTGGACTAGGAACAGTGATTTCAGTTAATGGAGAATGCGGTAGGCGTGTCGGGAACAGTGGTTTGATAGGGAATTGCCGTCTTTTGAGTTTGACATGGACAATTCCACGGGGTTCCCCCGAAACCTAGCTGAGTAGCGCACTCGAGTGCTATAATTTCAGTTTTGCTTATTTGAATTTCTAAACTCTTGCGAAAGAAAATTATTGAGTAATTCCGTTATAGCTCGGTTAGTTTTCCTTCGATAATTTTTTTTTTTTTTTTGGGTCAATTTGTCCATCTTACGTGGTGGTCACTAAAGTGGTGGTCCTTTCTTTCTGGGCATGTGCAACTGATAAGGCATCAAGTGGCCATCGCACTCAAAAAAAAGAAGAAGAAAAAAACAAATATTAGACGGAGGGAAAAGGAGAACGGGCACAAAAAGGGCAGACCCTAGTGGCCTCGCTATCCCTCCTTCGCTTGTGAAGGCCGACGCCCTCTTGGTCTCCGCAAGGATATTGACTAAAAGTATGCAAAACGGACCGTTCGAATTAAAAATCAATCAAATTAGATCAAATTGGCCAGTTGAATCAAGTTCTGGAGAGTGTCAATCTAGCTCCCAATTCTTAAAAGTAGAATCGGTGCCTGGATAGTCCGATTCTCAATTTCAAAAGAGAATCGGACCGGATCAACTATACATAAAGAAAAATTAGTAAAATATAAATTAAATACTATTCGTATTGACACCACAAATTACAACACAATGATTCTTCACTCATGAATTCGTCACTCTCTTTTATTGTGCATGAACGCTCTTTAGTATTGGTAAGAGCAAGTGTGGCCACTCTGTGGTGGCAAATGGTGACGCCATAGTAAGGTCAAGGCAAACAAGCCTTCAATTGCTCACAACAATGTCTTGATTGCCCTTAGCTAGATGTTGACTAGCCCTCACAACGTGAGGGTACCTCGTTGGGGGTAGGGGAAGGGAGTCACCAATGTGCGAGGGCAAGTAGGCCCTTGCGAATTACTAGACGAGGGCTAATCGCTCTCGCCGAGGCCTTTCCAAGCCATCACCGACAAAGAAGGGGTGCTGCTATTGGGAGAGGGCATCCATCGTGTCTAGGCCAGCACACCCTGGTCACCCTAGGCCTAACATGAACCCAAGCCGTGCCAAGCACTTCCCATGCTAGTGGATATATCAGGCCTAGATCTAAATAATAATAATAATAATTTTTAATGAAAAATCCATAAATAAATAAAAAAAATAGAGCTAATCTTTTTAAAACATTAAAATAATAAAAATTTATTGAGAAAAATCATGAAAAACACTCATTCAATTAAACCAAATTAGAGTGCATCTTCTAATAGTTTTTGAAAAAAGGTTTATATCACTAAAAATTTCAAACTATTATTTCATGACACAATAGTGGATAAATTACTTTGAGGGTAAATGTGCGATGAGGTATTTATTTGAGATTTTTAATGAGATGAAGATTAGTTTGAAGTATATTTGTTGTTGAATACTAGTATGAAACATTTAATGGTATTTACTCCAAAAAAAAAAAGGACACGTAGTAATTCTCCCAATAATGATTATAGACAAATAACACCAAATAAAATGTCTAATAAATTCAATGTCCACGATGCTCCGTCCCTCGACCATAATTTGGATGATACAGTATTATCGTCCTCTTATTCATGTTAGACACGTTCTTCTATAATTAAATCTTGAAAAAATTAATGAGGTCTTTTATGGGTCACTCCTTATTTTTTCACAAACAAGCTAAACTCATTACACTTAATTTATAGTGATTCCTTGTTTTCCCACCAAATCAAGGAATTCATTAAGGAGATTGTACACATCATCCTTTATCACCCCTCAAACTCTAGTAATTCCTCAGCAGTCAACACCCACTAACATCAACCATCAATGTCATTAATTCAACTCTAAGAATATTCTCACAACCAACTTCATGCCTTATGATGCCCTTGTTGTACTATCATGGTCCCCCATGCTTCATTTAAGGAACAAACCCATCACTCCCAGTTGACCTAAGCCATGACTTCTGTGTCCTTGGGAAGCGCAAGTCTTCTTCGAGGCCTACAAGGAAGACCTCACAATCATCAACTTTCCCTCGGCCAGAAGCTAAGGAAATGGCAAGTAGGGACCCAATTGAGAAAAATACTCAGCACAGCAAGGCAACCAGAACCCACAGCTTCATCTAAAGGAAAGAATGGTCCCCCCACCCCCAATAACTCTGCCCAAAGAGAAGTGTCTTTGTCTTGTGTTCATACTTGTTGGGGCAACCTTTGGCAATTGCTGCATAGGCTTTTATTTGGACGGGGCAAAGACAATGCTACCCTAAAAAAGAATATTAATCATCCATGGCCCCATGCTTAGCAGTACGCAAATTGAGTTTGTGCTCCTGCATAATCTTTGGTACATTAAATAGCTGCGAAGAAACTAACGAATTGGTTTGGTTCGAGTGACGGATCAAGCTCGCATGTAACAGAGTCGCAAACTAGAATTGTCCCCGACTCGAACATGCACAGAGGTGTTTGAAGAAGCTAGCATCAGCAGGTATAAGAGTGAAATATCGAGAACGAAATGCAAAATGTGATTCATCATTGTGTGTATGTGTATATAATTGAAGGGAAACTTGTTTTGGCAATTAAGCAGTTTCTTTCAGGCTCTTGATGCTTTGTGGAAATGGGGAAACATTGCACTAAAGGGCTCACTGATACTGATGCTCGCTCCCGCTTTCATGTTTTCCCGATCTTTTTTGGTGCTTTTGATTGATTTTTCGATAAAAGTTCTTCGGCCGTACGGATCGGGCGCGAAATCCCGACACCCGAGCGCTTTTCGGCCTTTTTTCCGAGTTTGTGTAACTCGAAATCAAAATCTAATGGCATAGGAAGAAAGGCGACGACGAGACGAGTCCGGGGACACCTTGAGCGCCGCCGGGAGACGCCGCACGCACCCACACGCGCGGCCGGAAGGCGCTGTGTGTGGGCGCGACGCGCCCGGCAACGCTGGATCGCCAGGCGCGTGCGGCACATGCGCCAGTCGGCAAATCGGCGCGTGCACGCCGCCGTCCGACGAACTGGCACGCGCCGGTCCACGGACCGATGACGTCAGCACCGTGACGGTTGGCCGGGCGGTCATCGGCCGGCGACCCGACCCGGACCAACCCGCGGATGCGCGGCACGCGCGCGGCACGCGGCACGCGCGCAGCACGGCACGCACGCGGCACGCGGACGCGCGGCACGCACGCGGCACGCGGACGCGCGGCACGCGGACGCAGCGGCACGCGCACGTGCGCGGCACGTGCCGACGATTCGCCCGAACCGACCCGACCGGCCACCCGACCCGCTGACGATGGCACGCGCGCGGCACGTGCCGCTGACATTTGCGTGACGTCATCCCCGGCACGTGCGCAGCACGTGCGTCGGTTCGTCCAACGCAGTTCGACCGGGCGACCGACTCGACTGGTCCGACCGGTCTGACGACCGTTGACCGAAAAAAAAAAAAAAAAAAAAAAAAGGGGGGAAGAATGTGTTTCTTTTTTTAATTAAGTCTACTCGGAGTGTGACGCGTTATGAGCCGCTATATATTCCTAACAGATGTATAGCAACAAGCTCTCAAAGTATGCTGGTCGCACGGATTATTCACCAGTATGAATGTTGAAGAGAGGTAAAGAGAATTATGTTCGACCCACCATGTTAAGAGAGAGTATATGTTGGATTATTAGAGATCCTGCCTAATTTCGAAAGGTCAAAAGGAACAATTAAAGGGGAGGAAGAAAACTACAAATGGAATAGCTTCGCTTCAGGAAATGAGAAACAATTTTGGACCTTGCCTTCCTCTGACCATTTTCAAATCTCACACCCGACACACTTCACTTCAGGGATAAAATGCCAATTAGAGAAAATAGTCTTTATAGGTCTTTTTACTTTTAAATCTGAACTTGTTACATAATATGAGGACCCATGCATGTGTTTTTAATGTATTAAAGCCCAATTCATAAGTTGAATAAGATGCACTCTCGTGCCGACCTCATTCGACAGTGCATGTGATCTTTTCTTGCACATTTTTTCAATAAATCATGAGTAATAACAGGTAAACTGAAACTCGGTTGCTAAATGATAATGGCGTGACAATACAAGTATCTATTAAGATTAGCTTACAAAGTTCTATATTTCAAACTTTATATTTGTGGTTGAATATGATTCACCTTTTTACATTGCTCCGTTGTACATGTTATATCACTCAATATGCCAATTTTAGAAAATTAGTCTTAGTAAGACCTGGCAACACCAAATGATTTAATCATTCCAATAAATAAATAACTCCAGGGAGAAAAAAATGGTTGGGAGCATTTAATATTTTCAATTGAGGTACGACAACTCACTTGGCAAAAAAGTTTTTCCAGACTTTAACTCCAAATGCTCAAGCGGTAAGCCTATTGATCCTCTTCACTTAAGGTTTTGATTCGAATTGTCACGTTTACACATCCTTTAAGGTCATCTCGAAGAGCACAGACATGTATTTCTCTGATAATTATTATGCGTGCGCAGGATGAGAGGGACCGTCACATATGTTGAAAAAGTCGGGTGCTCGAAAAGTGGCAAACTATATCACTTTAATTTATTTAATGTTTATTTATGATTATATGTGGAACTATCTAGATAGTAAGACGACATCTATCTAAACCTCTCTCTCATATATCTAGCATTTTGCTTATATTGTACTCACATTTTAGAGAGAGAGAGAGAGTTTGATTTGGCATTTAGATGAACATTTATTTTTTATAAGAAATGTCCAAGGCTATCACTTAAAGATTACTTAGGAGACCTCTCGATTTTAATGAATTAAAGTATCATTATTATTCCTACCCACAATTCAAATTTGTTTCATTAAATCACTTACGCTAAAATAAACCTAACTAAACCCTCACTAGGGTCTGTTCTTATTTTTCTAATAAACAAAGATAGATCCGTGATTTTCTCGACGAATAAAGTTCGGCAGATGATCATGTCTACCCTTAAATGCAAATATGTATATAATTCTAAAGATTCACATCCTTTAAGGTCATCTCGAAGAGCACAGACATGTATTTCTCTGATAATTATTATGCGTGCGCAGGATGAGAGGGACCGTCACATATGTTGAAAAAGTCAGGTGCTCGAAAAGTGGCAAACTATATCACTTTAATTTATTTAATGTTTATTTATGATTATATGTCGAACTATCTAGATAGTAAGACGACATCTATCTAAACCTCTCTCTCATATATCTAGCATTTTGCTTATATTGTACTCACATTTTAGAGAGAGAGAGAGTTTGATTTGGCATTTAGATGAACATTTATTTTTTATAAGAAATGTCCAAGGCTATCACTTAAAGATTACTTAGGAGACCTCTCGATTTTAATGAATTAAAGTGACATTATTATTCCTGCACAATTCAAATTTGTTTCATTAAATCACTTACACGCTAAAATAAACCTAACCAAACCCTCACTAGGGTCTGTTCTTATTTTTCTAATAAAACAAAGATAGATCCGTGATCTTCTCGACGAACAAAGTTCGGCAGATGATCATGTCTACCCTTAAATGCAAAATATGTATATAACTCTAAAGATTCAAAGTGCGAGAGAAAAAGACATCAAATAAAAGTCAAATGACAGCGTAAAACAGAAATTACTCCAAATAGACCCTTAAAAGAGTCATTCCTGCTAAGCGAGAAAGACAAATAGCAGAGGCAAATGATTCAGCAAAGAGAAAAAGACACAATTTCCAGCTTCACCTCCAGAAGGAAAAGGGAAAAAAATCCCTGTCCCTGCAAAAAAATAAGCCGCAGTACTTTTTTATCAGATCCCTCATCAGCCACCAGGAAGAGGGAGCCTCTCTCTCTCTCTCTCTCTCTCTCTCTGCCATAACCCAGCAGACACCACCTTGGCAACAAACCATGCGTCCCCACTCAAAATGCCAAAAGCCGCAGCCCCAGCTTCTGCACTCGCTCTTCCCAAACGCATACAAGCGGTCAAATATATCTCTCCCCACACCAACAGTACCTTAAAAACACACGGTCAGAGAGAGAGAGAGAGAGAGAGAGAGAGTATGTGGGACTCGATTAGAAAGAGAGGGGCATGCATGCATGCATGCTTTGTGTGGCAATGAATCAATGCAGAGAGAATAAAGCTGCTTGCTGTTCTTTGCTGCTGCTGCTAAAATTTTGTTTTGGAGTGTCTTGCTTCTTGTTCCATCCATATAAAATTTCTGTACATCATTCGAGGCAAAAACCAGCCACAACAAAAGAGAGGACTAGATAGAGAGAGAGGGAGAGAGAGGATCAAATACAAGCCCAAGAGACTAAAGACAATAATACTATCATTAGGTTCCATGTTTTCAAGTGCAAAAGAAAAGGACCTGACTTTCTCTTCCTCCTATTTTGCCATATATCGCATAATCGCCCAACCATAAACTTAGAATAGTCGGCACAAGAGATCAGCTTGGTATGATGTATCAGTGTGATTCTATCAGCTCAGTCTGAGAAGAAGTTAGCAGAGTCACCCCCAAAAACAGTCCTTTTTCCTCTACTCTTTCAGAGAGCGATTTCAGTCTGCAGGTTGGCGGTATTCAACACCACCACCTGCTGCTGCTGCTGCTGCTGCTGTTGCTGCTCGAGCTCAACCTCCCACCTTGCCCTAGGAATGGCACCATCATGAACCGGCACATACTCCTGTCACATATGATACGAGAAAGCAAATTTCAGGCAAACCTAAGAGAAGGCAGAAGGGTCGGTAACGAGACCACAAAATTAGTTTACTTTCTTTTTCAAGAGACCCGGATTTTGTTTTCTGCATATTGAGTCACACAAAACCCAAAGCAAATCACAGAAATGCCCACCCACCCACCTCCAGCTTTTGGACGAGCTCTTTGGCGTTCGGTGCGGAGACTATGATGTGACGCTGAGATGGCTTGATGAAGCCATCGTCCACTGCCTTGTCGATGAATGTGAGGAGGTAGTTGTAGTACCCGTCCACATTCAGCAACCCGACCTGCATGTTTGTCCTCGGGACTTAGGTTTCCAGCAAAAACGGCTCAAAAGAGATCACAAAACGGAGCAACTTTTCTTTCAAAGGTTCTTGAACTTACAGGCTTGTCATGAATGCCGAGTTGAGCCCAAGTTATGACCTCCAATAACTCCTCCAGAGTCCCATACCCACCTGAAGAAACAAAACTGAAAAATCTCAGGATCTTTGAGGGTAGAGACCCACCATCGACCTTTCTACCAGCAAAAAGACTCATGCTTTGACCCATAATTGACATCTTTCTTTCTCTTTCGTTTTTCTTCGACATGAAGAACACGAGAGAGACGGAAAGGAAAACATAAGAAGGGACCTGGTAGGGCAATGAAGCAATCGGAGTGGCGAGCCATTTCTGCTTTCCTCTGGTGCATGTCAGCCACTGGCCTCACCTCTCCCACAGTCTCGCCTGTTATCTGTAAGCAAATGCAGAAAACGAAAAAAGAAACAAGGCCCAAGAAGGGCCAAAAAAAAAAAAGCGAGAAAAAAATCACTGCCTCATTCCAAGATAGACCCAATACTACATAGTGAAATCCCTAAAGAAAAGGTTAAACATGAAAAAGAAAAGAAAAGGAGTTATCAGACACGAGCCATTTGTTTCAAACCTCTTTGGACATGAGAGTTCTGGGGATTATCCTGCCCAACAAAGAAGAAAGAACCCACCAAAACAAGAAAGAGGAAAGAAAGTTCAGAAATTGATCGGAGGAGGAATGTAAACAACGGCAACATCTGAGACCCAGAAGAGAAATGCAGACAGGAGCTGGTTATTGAATATGAAAAACTGTACCCAAGAACGTTTCCTCCTCCACGGTGAACTGCTTGCGAGACCAGACCCATCAACCCAATGCTTCCCCCTCCATACACGAGGTCCAACCTTCTCGCTACCTTCGCATTTCGCATTCGACCCACAAAAACATTCACACGCCAAGAACAAAAAGGCCAAAGCCAAAGCCAAAGCAAGAGATCCCAAACAAAGAAAATAAAAAAGGAAGCGAGAGCTTGTTGATTTACCAGCTCCTGGGCCAGCTCAAGAGCAGCGTCTTTGTAACAGTTCCTCTTCCCGGTGCTGCTTCCACAGAACACGCACACCCTCTTGAATCTCGACTTGGCGGCCTTCGCTCCGCTCAAATCCATGGCTTCAAAGTTCGAATATTTTCCTCTCAGAAAGCAGCGGATGGTTCGTTCGAGCCCGACCCAGTGGAGATCAGACTATATATAGAGGAGATAGAGAGAGATTCATGGAACGAATGGAGTCGACCAGAATAATTATTTAAATATTGTAGCCTGAGAGAGAGAACAAAAAGGGGTGGGGGCAAGTGGGCTGCGATGAATGGATAGGGAAGAGCCGATCGAAAGTAAGACAAAATTCTTTGGACAGGAAAAAGAAAAGTAGGACAAAAACTCTATGTGAAGAGAGAGAGAGAGAGAGAGAGAGGATGAGGTCCACGTGGCTGGGGAGAGTGCAAGAACCATGGAACTTAGGGGCTTAATTTTCTAAATAAAAATCTTTACTTTAGGTCAAATCACAATCTTGCACCAATTTTTTTGTCTGAAAAACTAGGTACTTTTTTCTTAATTTCAAATTTATAACGCACCGAGAATCATTGTCAATTTATTCAAAATTACCGATATTGAAAGACGGTTGTTATTCTATATATAAGAAGAGAGTGTTAGTGAAAATGAAGGATGTGATCTATGATCTCTATATTGATAATTTGAAAAAAAAAAAATAGTGACCATATTAGGACTAGCAGCAAATTCAGCAATAAAATTGATAATTATTTTACACAAAAAAATTATGGGCAAAGTTAAGTAAAGTGGGGTATTTTTCGGAAGATTAGATTGAAGTCTTTGTGTTTTAGTCTTATAATTTAATCATGGCAAATACCACACAAAATCCTCAAATTATCTCCATTAAAATAAAAGGTGTGTATTATACATGTATAAGTTTAGATTCTTTCGTAACACAAAAATAAACTTTAAGATATTCACGTAAAAATTGAAAATTTTAGGATTTTTAATGATGTCAAAAATGAAAGACATTTGTGTCATGGCATACATAACTAGGGATTTTTTTTTTTTGGGTATCATTCAAAGTGTATAAACAATCGCGAAAATAAAAGTTGCAGCAAAAAAATGTAGCGAAAATAAAATCCTGTTTTCTAGGAAAGAATGAAGTGAGATAAATTAAAAATAAAATAAGAAAATTCCTAGTTTCAAGAAAAGTTAGACACCTACACCTAAGCACGCTTTTGCCCTATATCCTTCTCGTATTTAATGCAACGCAATCATAACGTGGTGGCTGAAAACACGTGCCCACCTTTTTTGCCTTTCTCCCTTCCTTCTCTCTCCCTCTCGCATCAAATCAAATCATTTAACGAGTCGCCATCCTAAAAAAAAAAAAAAAAATTATAATAATACGCAAAAAGGGCGATTGCTAAAATCCGACTTATATTTTGCTAAAATTCGACTTATATTTACGCCCTTAAATTCTGATTTTTCATTATATATATATTTTATTTTTCCTGTTTGCGTAACGATTGAGGGTTGATAACGTGGCTAAATCATTTTCGATTAACGTAGTTAAGGAAATAGGAAGAGCGGTGCTTTGGTTAATGAAGCCAAGAAGATCTCGTGATTATTAACTTAGGTCAAGAAAAGTGGCTCGATCCATTTTTGGGTCGTGCTTATCGGCTATGCAAATGGAAAAAGTGGCGGTGGGCCGGTGGCGACAGAAATCATAAAATAGAAGGATGATTTGTAACTTTTTTTCAAACTTCAGGAATATTGCATGAATGTGCCAACGTTCTGAGGAGGGAAGTAATATGTAATTTTAACAAAGTTCGAGGGTTTTTTATGCACCGACAACAAAGTTTATGAGGATTTCAATAGGCTCCTCAATAATTATTTTATTAGTAACTATTGAGAGTGTAAAGTGATTTTGTTGCGAGTTGGTGGAGACTTTCTCGTGCTAGTGCCTTAATCTCAATGGCAGAATAATTCATTTTGTACCATTAGCATACCTAATGAGAGTTCTTTAAGATTATTCTTCCTTTATAATATTGAACAAGCGGAACACAACAAAAATAGCTCAAACTAGGTTAGTCATTATTTTTTGTTACGAGATTTGACTAAACAAGGTATATGCTACGAGATATTCATTAATAAAATTCACATCCTAATTTATTATAGAAGAACCTTAAAAAGCATAATTTATTCGATAATCACTTAACAAATTTGGCAAAAGGATCAAATAACATTTATGTTCCAAAATTTCAAAAAGTTTTCGACACAAAAAAGACACAAATTAATAAATATTATTAGGACACAGCTTAAAATCCTCATTTGGACACGATACCCAAGGAATTTTATTGTCCTTTTTTTTTCTTGCTAAAGGGAATTTATTCTCTTTTACCACATAGTGGATCGAACAAATTTCTTTAAGGTTTCAGCAATAAATGTTCCTAATGAACTGTGTACACACACACGTATATATATATATATATATATATATATATATATATATATATATATATATCTATATATACACACCCATGATTTAAGCTTCAAAAAGCAATTAATAATTACTAAATGTATTTAACGAGGATCCTGACGGTAACTCTGCTAATCTACAAAGATTGGGTTCGGCGAACGAGGGGGTCAGATAATCTTGGGATTTGCGCGGATGAAAAGGAGATTTCTCGCGCAGCTGATCCTGATGATTGGGTTTTCAATAATAGGATAATCTCGTAGACTCATTTACTAAAAGCCCTAGAAAATAAAAAAATAAAAAAATCTTTTACTTGTGGCCATTGCATTACTAATTTGCATTCCCAATGAACCTCATTTTAAAACCCACCCCGTAACTAGGTCACTAGAGATTAAGCTTGGCTTCTTAATCACGCGTCATTCAGTGTTAATTTGTCCGATTCCATCTCATTGACTATCATTTATTTTCTTATTGAAATTGATATATCTTCTTCATAAAATATAGGACACCTGTAACTTTCAACCGTGACTTATCATAAAACATTTATTACAATAGCATGATTCATCTATAAATATTAGCTTCAAGATCATCAAGAACATACTATAATCAAGTATTTGAGCAGCATGGTATTAACTAGGAACTCTCCCTGGCTCATAAGCCGACCCCTAGTATGAGTTGACTCGATTATCCGTAAAATAGAGCACGGTTCATATTTTGGTGAGAGCCAATTGTTTTAAATCCACCACGAGTTAGAGTCGAATTCTTGACTTGTGTTTTCATATGCCGTATTAGAATATCTAACATAAAAACACAAATTTATAAGTGAAGTGAGGCTACATGCTTTATAACCATGTACTTAAACTATTTAGGATTTTCGATCAAAAAATATAGCTGGGTAGGATTATATTTGAGATAGTTTAATTTAATAAAAAAATTCCTTTCTGTGTTTTCCAATTAAAATTTATAATGTGTCAAAACCTCAGACATCTAAAAATATATATCTATGGAATTACTTGTAAGAATTTATATTGCAAAAGTCTGGGGCATTAAGAATAGGAAAAAAATTAAAGTGCATTAAATAAAAAAAAATGATAATTTATCTATACCCACAGACGCAAAGATGGGGTTTTGCTTTGCTTGCAAAGAAAGATCTGCCAGGCTGCGGGACAGCCCTGGCGACGAGGTACACATGAAAGACGAAGATGGCAAGTTGAGCTTTTTGATTGGTCCCTGCAGGACGAAAGAAAAGGCTTTTCTTTCTTAAGGACTGTAATGATTCAGAGGGATAAATTTATAAAGTAAATTAATAAAAAAAATTCTGTTCGCCAATTTTTTTTTTTTATGGGTCTTATTATTATATTAAATATAAAATGGGAGTCTCATTTTTTGTTTTTCCATCAGAGATAAGAGTGCATTTAAGGGCGTTGTACAAGGTGACCTCATCTGTGTAATCATTATTATCCTGATCTTTGTCTGAGTTTCCAGGCTAGTTTTGCTCTGTACAGGGCTCGAATTTGCTTTTTCGTCGGCCAAGAAAAATAGAAGAAGGAAAAAAAATAAATATATTTGTTATTAACTTCCTAAAATACCGAATTTTCTCTTTTATACAATAATATGGAACAGAACATGTATCGTACGTATACCGCGTATCCAACGCATGTATGTACGCTTTTCCAAACCCATGAGGTTCAAATATTTCGGATTTTCTTTAAGCCCTTTTGAGCATGAGTTTTTTTAACATATGCTTTTTCTCTTCATTGTATTGTACTTTAGATGAATCTATAAATAAAAGTGATAAATAAAAATTCAGTTTCTAGATTATCATAAGTGAAAATGAAAGACTCATCCATTTCCTTACTGACTTAAGGGACGTCACATGCGTAAGAACTCCAAAAATTAGGAAACCAAAAATGAGGAATAGGGACGATTAGCACCGATTTTATCAAGTTTTACTCAATGATCTTCTACGGCAAACCATGCCATGTATGGTGTCCTAGACGGTAACCTAAAAGATAACAACTATCAAATCAAAAATCAAAATATAAAACGCGACAAACCGATGAAGATAATAATCATCGGATATCAATTTCGAGTTTGGACAAGATTTATTATTTCCATATATCTTTTAAAATTAAGCTTTTCGAACTTTGCAAAAATGTCTTTGATTTTAGGTGATTAAAGAGATATTCAACTCGATCTTCGCATGGACAACATTAAATCTCTATCACCATCTCAAGACCAATGTTTGTGATAGATATAGTATTTGATATATATGTGCTTCATCGCAAAAGAAAAAATAAGACTTGTTTCATAATGTCAGCACAAAGTTGTAATGACAAAACATCATTATCGGACGCTAGGTAACTCCTGTTGAAAAATGTCAGGCATACTACAAGACCCCATAACTTAAGCAATATCATGGATCGCATCAATTAAACTTAAAAGGGCAAAATAAGCGGGTCTAAGTAAGTAATTCCTTTTTTGAGCTTGTCTAACTTTTTGAGATTCGATCGATGTTACGTTGGATATTGAAACAATTTTCAAAGCATTAGCGGGCCCACACCAGCTCCTGTAGGCCTAATCCTAGAATCGATTGAGTATAACAGCAATATGCGTTGATAATGCTGTGGCTTTTTTTTAATTTCTTAGCAAACTGAAAGAAAATTTCAGAGCCATCTTTACCAAAAAAAAAGAAAAATTCAGAGCCATGGTGAAAAGTGGTAGCCTGAAATGCCAATAGGTCCCCCTCATCTCCATTTCTTGGTCATCTTTGCACCAATTGTAGTTAACAATAGCAGGTCGACTCATATTATGGTCGGGTTCATTGGCAAGACCGGCACGAGAGAAATCGCTAGTCAATTCATGCCCAGATCTTGACCGTCGCACTTTCGTTTTGGGTGCACATTTCGCGTGTGTTTAATTCAGCATTTTGAAAGCCCTTTTGGAAAAATGTAAAGTAGTTTAGCTTAAAGGACTTCAAGCAAATGCATTGGCCATTTGGTAAACTATGCTTTGAGAAACAATTTTGAGAGAAATGCCGTTTGGTAGAAAACACATTTGAAAAGTTCTTTAGTGATTAATATTAGTTTTTTAATTTTATTTGTTTAAAATTGAAAAAAATAATGTATGCAAATTTTTAAATATAAACTTTGACAATAATACTAAAAAAATCTAAATCATATATAATTTTTTTTTAAAGAGACCAAACCCTTCATCGGAAATTTTAAAATTTTTATTTGCTTAAAATTGAAAAAAAAAAAAGAAGAGATTATGCACTTTTAAATATAAATTTTCACAATAATGCTAAATTATATATATACACATATATAATTTAAAAAAACAAATCCTTCGTTGAATTTTTTAAATTTTTATTTGTTTAAAATTGAAAAAATAATGTATGCAACTTTTTAAATATAAATTTGAAAATAATGCTAAAAAATCAAACACACACACACACACACACACATATATATATATATCTTTTAAAAAAGACCAAACCCTTTATCAAAAGTTTTAAATTTTTAATTGTTTAAAATTGAAAAAAAATAATGTATGCAACTTTTTAAATATAAATTTTGACAATAATACTAAAAAAATCAAATACATATATATTTTTAAAAAAGACCAAATCCTTTGTTGAAATGTTTTAATTTTTAATTTTAAAATTTGAAAAAATATATAAAAATAATGTATGCGACTTTTTAAATATAAATTTAAAAATAATGCTAAGAAATCAAATATATATATATATATATATATATATATATGTAATTTTCTTTTAAAAAGACCAAACCTTCATCGGAATTTTTTAATTTTTATTTGTTTAAAATTTTAAAAAATAATGTATGCAACTTTTTAAATATAATTTTGACAATAATGCTAAAAAAATCAAATATATATGCTAAAAATATATATTTAATTTTTTAGCATTAATATATATTTGATTTTTTAGCATTATTTTGGCATTTAAAAAAAATAATAACAAGGGCAAAATTAGAAATTTGAAGAATGAGTGAAGATAGTTTTGGAAGAAAAAAATAAATTTCAAAGCATTTGGCCAAATCTTGAAAGCTCAAAGCTAGTCCCTACTAGTATTGGGCTTTCAACATTCCTAATGTTGACTTTCACTTGAAAGTTACTTCAAAATAGTTGCCAAACAGTTTAACATTTTCCCAAGGGGCTTTGAAGGTAGAAAGCCCATTAGAAATGCCAAACTCAACACACCCTCTTTCTTTGGGGCCTTCTTTTTGAGGGCCTAAATTTAATGAGTTGAGACCAGCCTAAAATAGGCATTGCCTATCATTATCTGTTAGATAAGGGGGAAAAAAACCAAGGACCCCCGTTGTGGAATTGAGATTTACGCTTTGTTTGGAAAGGGCCGGGAAAGAAAAAAAAATTGATTTTATATATTTGTGCACATTTTTATGAAATTTGCAAACTCATCATATATTATGATTTCATGATTTTATATTATACTAAACAATTTTTTCTTTTGAAGCACAATAACATCTCTGCCCTTGTGCTTGACGCAAAATGAGACATTAAAGAGTCTTAATAATGGTGCTCTTAATGGCAAACGTATCATTTCATTCACTTTAATTAAATACATTTAAATCCAAACACTTTCTCACCTTCACTTTCTACCCTTTCCAAAAAAAAAAAAAAAATATCTATCAAAGAAATTCTTTTACTTCCTAGGATCCAATGATTTGGAAATGAGTGATTTGGAAAAAAATTTCTAAAAGTAAATAATCCTCGTATCGCTTAAAAAAACAAATGAATAAAAAATATTTTCATTGTTCACAAAGATAATTTGACATAAATTATTACTGATAATGAAAATATTTTCTAATTAACTAATTGTAAACAATATGAATGATTAATTTTAGGAAATTGCTTTTTAAATTATTTATTTTCTATGAAACAGATGAAACTTTAGTGAGTTTGCTTGTTAGATAATGGTCATTAGAAAGAGATTGATTTGGAAAGAGATATGAAAGCTTTGGTATAAGCACAAAAGAGATTGTTTATTGATCTCGCAAGCCCATTGTCCCAATAAGAAAGCCCGTTGCTCTTCATTTGAGCTTTCTTTTGAAGAGATTGCACATGCCCGCCCTTGCAATTCGTCCATTCTTCGGGAGTTAGTGAAAGTGAGGTGGTAAGGGCGGTTTGAAGATTAGAACAAGTTAAAATGCTAACTTGTTAAGGTTTATGAAAGGTCTGCTTTGTCTAATTTCCATGGCTGCAAACTTTTAAATGTGCAAATACCTTCTTCTTCTTAGTTTTAAGGTATACATATAGGTTTAACCATGTCCAATCATTCCTTACGTCACTTAAAATAAACACTAGCCCATTGTTGACATCGTTTTCTCCGCTCTGTCTCTTTTATCCTCTGCCATTGACGTTATACGCCACCACTTCAACCGCATTGCTCGCCGCCATCCCTCGACCACCACCGACTCTCGCTCTCTTTGCCCCCTAACGTATTTAGGAGATTACCCCAGAGCATCTATTATATGTTAACGATTATATCTTATGGTTAAAATAACTATTCGATGACTATAGATTCTTGGTAAACTATTAATTTCGTTGATAACGTACTATTTACACAGCTAAGATTTAGGTAGTATTAGTAAATATTTTAAAAAATATTGAACAAGTACTATTAAAAGGATTGTGATACAAGAAAAGTGTTATAACTTTCGTATAATGCTTACTCAAATGTCATAACATTTTTTATAACCACTTGAGTGTAGATAGTTCATTGAGTGTCTTCCGATGATTCGTGTTATGTGGCTGTTAAAATAAAATTTGAATCCGATATGACTTTTCTGAAGTAAATTCAAAGCCAAAGTGGAAAATGGAAGAGACGGCAAATGGGAATATAAACGACAACCCTTCAGCTATCTTTCTCTCACACGCACAAAGACTCCAATCAATAATAACTTAGGAATGAAAACAGAAGGGGAGGGGTATGAACGGAAACCTCGACTTGGCTGAGGGCAGGGAAGCTCTCGATGGACTTGTAGTAATCGACGATGAAATCAACCATCGTGTGCACATTGTCACTCAGTTGTTCTGCATCCATCGGCTTCAACCCTTCCTCCCTGCATTCCCCAGCAACCAAAGCAGAGAGACAAGGGATTGAATTAGCATCGCTGACACGCATACGCGCACACACACTATTCATCACACAAACGAATTCGAATTGCACAAACTCTAGGGTATGTACTAAGCATTGCGATCATGACTTACACAATCATGAGGTATTTCTCCTCCTCCTGCTCTCCATTGCAAAGCTCAGAAGGTAATTTTGTCCCAATTCCTCAAATTGGGTTAGGGTCTAAAGAACATACTTAATTTTGCCCAAATTCATTAATTTGTGGCAAACAGATGGCCAAACGACGTCATTTGGCCCCAATCACAGACTCACAGTCACTTGTTGACTTTATTTTGCCAAGGAATCACGTCGGAAGATCTATATTATATAAATACTATGTCAGATTTTTCGATAAGACAAATTAAAAATGGTACTCAAGTGAACAACTTTTATCTAATTACACTAAAGTAATTGGAAAAAAGTTACGTTACTCAAGTGAATATCATACACAAATTTTCATACTAGCAATGCCCTTATCCCACTATTAGATTGCCGATCTTAAGTCACTAACATCATTCATAAGTTAAAACCGATAACCCGACAAATAGGTTATTAGTTGCCCAAATTTACCATAATGATTTAGAATGTACTACCAATATAGATTTATCATTCACAGCACAAAATCCTCCCGCTCGGGAGGAGACCCTTCATTTCCCTGTACCATGTCCCTTTGTTTCAAGGGGGAAGGCGTCGCGGGGATCCAGGCGGGGTTATCCTAAGAAATCCCTTGTGGGGATTTCCCTTGTGGCTGGGCCCCCCGTGGGGATCTATTTTTTATCGAGGGCGACCATCCCTCTATCTTGTCTTTCCAGGATGTCAAAACCTTTTAAGGTCATGCTTAGGACCAACACAGCACAAAATGCCCCCGCCAGAATTTTGTGACACTTAATAAATAAGGAAATTGCGACAAACTTGCGGCCATGCCAGAAAAGACTCAAAAAGCTGAGTTGGCAAAAGATTTGATCATGCTAAGATTGTTTAGAATTGGTATAATTCCCCAAATATGCCGGGAGTTGAGAGGAACAAAGTCGACAAAGCTCTATTCTACACAAATTTTTTATTATCTATTCATTATTAATTGTTATAGATGCCGTGATCATCTTTCCGCATCACACCGACCGAAAATGAAAGACAACATCTTATTAGAGTTCTATTCGACATATATATATATTCTTGGGGTTGCAGAACGTGAAACCTCTTCTCCATTTTCATATTTCTTTTTCAGATCACAATATTTTAGGCACTAATATCCAAATTTTCTATTTTTTTGTAATAATTTTCACACTAAAGACCTGTCCTAGAAACTTACGCGAGTTGAATATATGGAAGTTCCAATCTAGCGGGGAAGTAAGACTGTACGTTCTTCTCTTTCCATCTGAAGTGCCTGCAATTATCGGAGCTCACTTCGTCATCTGATGATATAAATGAACTCGTGCCCCGCTTTAAACCTTTCACGTGTTATCGACGAAGCTGCAAATTCTAGGACGGCATTTGTGTGTGCAAACATTTAGATTGCATTGCTTTCGGTCTGTGTTATTTAGGAATGCAGGCACAGTGCACCTTGTTGGTTTGCTCTCTTCCAATGTCTTCTTCTTATGTCATCTTCCATTCACAGCCACCCTCCTGATTTTCTTTGCTTTTCTCGTCGCATCACGGGCATGATGCGAAAAACTCACACCAACTACTACGAATTATTCTAACTGATGGGATAATTTTGAAGGTGAGACACCCACAACTCACATGTTACAAAGAAAATAAAGAGACAAATAGCTTTTTTATTTCGTTTATTTTTTTTTTTTTTTCAGCTTATCAGAAAGGCTTGTTTCATGGCTCTTGCTCTTACTATTAAATGGCACATAAATGTAGGTAGCATTTCAGCAGATAAATTCCTAGGAATTTATAAAATATTGATTAGACTTAAAAACACGAACAATCGAGACATAGAAATACGGGCAGACTCTAAAGAACAACACTACAATCATAACTTGTGCATTTTCGACCAAAAAAATAAAAAGAACTCGTGCATCAGTCTTGAAATCCGAACAGATATTGACATTGACCTTGTGCATCAACAGCTAGGCAACCGATCGACCATATTTATGAATTTTGTTCAATTACTAACACCAACAACAAGAAGTTTTCCGGGATTCCGATAAGTTGTCCCTTTTCCCAGAGTTATATAGACAAGTCCCTCCATTGAAATTAAATGTTTTCCCATGAACCTGACATAACAGCAAATGCTGTAGCCGTAGTTTCGTGGATCACATTTGGATGCGTTTCATCCGGACTTCATACTCATCTACTGTTTGATGCTTGACTAATGAAGTGCCAACAACTCTCAGTTCATAAGTTATCTTACAAAACTGTAGTTTTCGGAGGTGCAGTGATGTGCAGGGAGACAGGGACGACTTGAAGTCGGCCTGAGAAGCGTTCTTTAATTTTGAATTCGCTGTTAAGCGCTAATAGAATATGTTGAAGACGGAACTAGGACTCTGCGCTGGCTCATTATAGAGAAGGGGATGGTATATGCTGCCGGCATCCGGCATTTTCGACACCCTTACATAAAATGTCACGTCAAAATGCAACCTAACTTTCTGTCGAGGATGAGCGCAACGACATCATACGAACTTTAAGCGTAATTTACTGAAAAGAGGACGATCTTTTACGTGTGGGCATTGCATTTCCAATTTGCATTCACAATGAGCTTTGATGAAACCCACTTAGGAATTACTAGAGACTAGCTTAGCTCCTTAACATGCACCATTTAGTTTTTGTATTAAGTCCGTTAGGCTTTTCAACCTAAAAGTCTAAAAAATTTGGTAAAGGAGGCCGCCTGCATATAAGACATATATATAATCACGTATTTGAGCATTCCTCGTTGCCATCTATCGAGCCACCACCGACTCCGTCTTTGCCTCCTAATGTCGTTGGTAAATTACACTGAAGTACCTGACCATCAATTAACAGTTATATCTTATGATAAAAATAACTATTAAAAATAAATTAATAATTTCACCGGTAATTTACTATTTACATTGCTCAGAATTAGTCAGGAGTAATAAACACTTATCGGGTTACTATCTCCTTGACGATCATAAATCGGTAAAGTCGTTCGTAAGTCACAATCGATAGGGTAACAAACAGGCCGCAACAATGATTTAGAACCCACGACCAACTTCCTTATTATTTAATCATTTTTATTAATTTATTATAGATAGAGTGACCATGCTTCCACATCGCATCTGCCGAAAATAAGAAATAATATCTTAATGTTCTATTCAGTGTTTTTTTTATATTAATCCTCGGGTCCAAATGATAGTACGTGGAAACTCTACCTATTCTCATTTAGGGGCAAATGTCCAAAGTTCCTATTTTTCAAATGATTCTCAGTGAAGACGTTTCCTAGAAACTTGCGTAAGTTGAATATAGGAGAGTTTTCGATCCTGAGGGGAACTGAGACTGCACATTCTCCTCTTTCAATGCAAAATTCATAATCTTACACGAATGAGACTGATTATGGTATGAAACAACTCGAAGCATGTGGACCATTGTAGAAACATAGATAGGGTCGACGACGGAATGGTTTCTTTAGGAAAGCAAGTCCCGTTGAGTTAGCGGGCAATGGTACTAGATGTTTTTCTTTGATAAGGTGCCTTATCAATGGTATCGGATGTTTTACATCATGGCATACTTTCACTCATTATGTGTATTCATCTTGAGTGTAAGTTTTTGGTGCTGTGATTTTTTGTACTTTTAATTTTTCCTCTTTATATTATTACCTTTTACCCCAAAAAAAAAAAAAAATGGTACCGGATGTTAAGGAGCCTTATCCAATGATAAGAAATGAACTCAGGGCACCATTGAAACCTTTCGATGTTCTCGACAAAACCACAAATGTCGATATTCTAGGATTACGTTCGTGTGCGCTAAACTTAGATTGGATTGCGTATAGTTTATGTTGTTTAGGAACACAAACACGATGCCCTTTGCCGGTTCGTTACATTTTCTCGTCCAATGTCTTCCTCTCATGTCATCTTCCATTCACAGACGTATTTTAATTTGCTTTTCCTACTGCATCACTACGACTACTACAACTAGGTCTTCTAACAGCAATCGGTATTCCCTCCGTTGAAATGAAATGTTTTTCCATGATTTTGAGAAAACAGCAAATGCTGAAGTCGTAGTCATGTGGATCACATTTGGGCGTGTTTCGTTCGGACTGCATATCTCATTCTATGTTAGGTCTAAGATTCGATTTCGATAATTGCTTAAATAATGAAGTGACAATGACTCTCAGTTTTCGTAGCTGCAAGTGAGGTCCAGTGAGACTGGGGCCACTTGAAGTCTTCTTAGAATCATTCTTTAATCTGAATAGCTACTGAGGGCTAAAAAGAGATGCTGAAGAGAGGGAAGGGATATGCTGCTGGCGAATTTCCCTGAGATGTAAGCAGTGACATCGTACGAACTTGCGAGATGGCAAGAAAGTCACACATCCTGGTAGTGAGGAACTTTGGCTGCATTCTCGACTTCAATGGCATCGTGACTCACTCCAACGTCGGGCCAAAAAAGAATAGTACAAAAACGTTACGTCTTCATGATTCGGATATGAGCTACTTCCGTTGATATGACTTTCCATCTAAGTTTTTTTTTTGGCTTTTGAAAGCGACCGCAGCATTGAATCATCAACTGAAGCAGGAACTTTGGCTGCATCTGCAAGTCGATTTATATAAGAAGAGAAGATCCGACTACTTCTCTGCTTGAGATTTTTGCACGCTCGAGAGGTGGCACGGCGAAGAATCCTCCATGGATAACCAAGGCAATTCGTTTTCGAAACCATTGCCACCGTTGACAGGTATTTTCAGTTCTTTCGTTTGGTGTTCTGACTTGACCCCACAAGGGGGAGGAAGAAAGTTGGAGCAGTTTGGCTTTTTGCGGGTTAATTTCGAAGTAATATAAGCACTATCATGAATAGTTAATGTATTGAAAATTGCAATATTTCTTTATTTTATTGCTTAACAAGTGCTTGGACACTTCTGACAAAAAAAAAAAAAAAAAAGTGCTTGGATACTTCATACAAAATCCTTACCGAAAAAGGACGGACTGTGAAAGAAGCCCGAGGACATTTTCGTACGATTCTTTTCCAAAATTCTCAATAAAAATTAGTTTTGTAGAAATTACGGGTCCCGAGCTTTGGAATTCGAACCTTATAACCTAAAATGACTAAAATTGACCTTTTTTTTTTTTTTTTTTACAATGATTGCTTTAAGATGCTACACAAAATATGTTTTTATAATTATCATTCATGTTGAAAACTCTTATTGTTCACTCGCCAAACATATTTTCAAGAAAAAACATATCTCGAAGATAATTCATGACCTTTGTTTAAATTTAATGTTATTTAAAAAAAAATTATTCTCTAAGTTTAATACAGAAAATTCCAATGCAATTAGACTAATACTACAAGCATAGATGATCTGCAGCATATAGAGTGTAATTAATTTTCTAAGGTTATTTATGTTCGTTTCTCCTTTGGTAATAAAGAGGTACACGTAGATATGAGTTCAGGAGGCACAACAACTGATAAAGCTTCCCAAGATGGTCATAGATCAGCCAAAGGTTTGTCATTGAACTTTGAATTCTCGTTTTTCATAAGTTTTATGTTCTATGCATTTGGACTTTATTTAATGCTAAAAATTTTAAATTCCACAGCACAAAAAATGCCAATATATAAGTTCAAATATAAATTTTAAAAATCTGAATGATATCTTGACTAATTATTGAGAAAATCCAATTCTTTTTCTTTTTAACTTCAAAAAAGTAAATATGCACATACCCATAGAAAAAGGTATGTTTGAGTAAACAACGCTCCTTCACTTTCATCTGTGTTTCATGAAAATTGAGCAGCTACAATGGTTGCACTCATACCTTAAAAAGGGTAAAATTACCAAAACATTCCTAAACTTATCGCAATTTTTCCAAGTTAGTTCAAAATCTTTTTTTTTTTTTTTTTTTGTCAATTTAGTTCTAAACGTTTTGTAATTGTGCAAATTCAATCTATCGATTAACTAGCATGAGCCGTCCGGTTTGACACTGATGTGACAATTTTTTAATAATATTTCATTTCTCAAAATTTTTATGGATTTTTTTCTTTCTTTCTTTCTTCTTCTAGTCGATCATTGGACCGACCAAAAGCCAGCGTAATTGACCTTGCCGGCCACTGGTAAGGCCTAGCCATCATGGGCGAGCTCGTCCATTGCCATGATGGTGTGCCTCGCCCTTGCTATGGTTGGGTGAGTTCTCACTTAGTGTCGCGACAGTAAGGATGGGCTCACCCAGTGCAGCGATGGCGAGGCTCGCCCTTACTAGATTTGGGCGAGGCTTAGCTTGCCTGCGATGGCAAGGCCTTGCTTGTGGCCGATGAGGTTGACCTTGCTAATCGTAGCCTTTGGCCGGTCCAATGATTGGCCAGAAAAATTAGAAGAAAAAAAATGAAAAAAAAATTAATAAAAAAGTTTGAAAAAAAATAAAAATTATTAAAAAATTGCCACTTCAATGTTGGCCGGACGGCATGCATATTAGTGCCAGCTAGTCAAATTTAATCGGATGGACTGAATTGGCAAAAGAAAAGGTTTAGAACTGAATTAGAAAAATTGTAATAGGTTTAGGACTATTTTGGCAATTTCTTCCCTTAAAAACAAGAAGTGGGAACGCCTGAGCATTTTTAATATGCAATTTTTCCCGTTATGCCAACAGTGGAGGTCAATGAAAAGTATCGACCATTGTTTGAAGCCGTAGTGAAGGGTGATCGGGAAGCTGTCGAGAAAATCCTCAATGAAGATCATGAAGCAAAGACAGCCAAAGTGATGACTCTGGGCAAAACATCCGCTACTTTGCTCGACGTAGCAGTTATGGTCGGACAAGATCAATTGGTCGAAAACCTGGTCAAGCGTTTCCCTTCAGAATATTATGTTGTCATTTTAATAAATGCCCTTAATCATGCTGTCCGAAGAGGAAGAATAAGAATGGTTAAGGCATTAGTGGACAGAGTTGATGCGAAATCTGAAAGTGTACCCCACGCCCTATCGATGGCTACTTCATATGCTCCTATGCAAAAGGAGGTTATTTGGTACCTCGCCAGGCATACAACATCCGCCCCAGATCATGGTACCATGTCCTGCCTTATCATGGCCGGCCATTTGGGTAGGATTTCACACTCACTCATCTTATTCCATTTCCTTCATTGTTTACTTGAATTGATATTTTTGTTTGTGTTCCGAAAGACATTGGCTTGTATTTTGCTCGCCAATACCCAGGCTTAGCAACATCTGAAGATACTGAAAACAATAGCCTGTTGGGAGACTTGGCGAAGATGAAGTCTTATTTCCGTAGTGGAGCTAGACTCAATTTTTGGGAAAAACCTATTTACAAATGTAGGTTCTTCTTGCATTTCTTTTGTTAGATTTGTACAATTCGAGCAACTTTATCCATGGTGTTCACTCTTATATGTTTCCATTTTTAGGTATCCCTCTTTGTCTGGTTGATACTTCATTGGACAATTCCATAGACCCGAAGATGGGTCGAGGTACGAAGGGTGGGAAATATGAGATCGGGATTTTAGCTTTACCCTTCCTCTTATCCCTTCTTTAGATGAAATAAATCTTGATGCTATTAGAACATTGATGCATCGATTTTCTCGCGGCAACTTGATGGTCCCATGAGCATTTCTGTTAATCTATGAATGGACTAACAAAAAAAAAAAAGTTTCAGGATCCAATTGACAAAAAAGTTAAGGGACAATGGCTATATCTATCTATGCACATTAATATCTAAACCATGATGTAGATTTGTAAGGTTATTCGACAAGTTTTGATGTCAAAATTTGAAAAGTCTTCATTTCAAATAGCCTAGTAGAATTATAGAGAATTGTAGACTTGGATTTTAGGTCATAGAAGCATTATTAAATTTACTTACACGTACAATTTTCATTTCATATGTGTGATATATATGTTTTAGTTCGTCATCAATTCCTGAATTGCTAACATGATTCCTCTTCTCTTTGTGGTGGTGGCACTAGCACTTAAGTGGTTCAAGATATCACTTTGGAATCTTACCACAAAATCAGGTACACAAAACTGCCATGGTATACAACCTCTATTCCATATCCCTTGCATCCAAAACCGAAAGAGGACTTTATATCATCTATGAGCAGAGATCTCTAAGTTTAAAGTGTAAATCAATAGCTATTTATATGGACCGGCTTTCGATTTGGATATTACCATAAGGTTAGATTCAATTAAACTCAATAGTTTAAACAATATGTATCCACTAGGTGAATCCGTAAAGATCCTCAACCGAAAATAGATTTATCAATCTGTCATTGAATCTACCCATTTTTTTTATATGTTTTTTTTTTCCTTGCGACATTGTGTGTATTCATTGATAGATCCATGTGTTCCAATCATTTTGATTTTCAGGCCAAATGAAGTTTTGTTTTTTGCTAGCATGTTAAATCCATCATTTTTTTAAAAAATTTATACAAGAACACCCGCAAATGTGAAAACCTCTTAAATCTTTTGATTCCTTGTCATTTAGTAAATTGCTTATCTAATGTTTTGTGCAGCACCTTTCATCAGAAGGATTGGAGAGTCAAAGTTGAGGCATCAATGCTCGCTTGGGTTTGCAAATCTTGCTCTTACTGAGAAGAAGACTCGAATGCAAACTCCCGAAATGCTCGAATTTTTATTGGCTTCAGGCATTGTCCTTGACGCTGCTTCCCATGGAATCTTTGAAATTGTGAATTTATGTCTTAAGCATTTTCCAGAGTTGATGTGGGATGAAAATTTCACAAAGGAACTGATGAATCAAGTTGTGAGTGGACGGCATGTTGAGTTGTTTAGACTAGTGAATGCACACTGCATTCCATATTTGACTAACGATGCTTGGGAAAAACACGGCCTGATGAAAGCTATGACCGAATGGTCACCAAGGTGTGCAACCCCAGATGTTTCTGGAGCGGTTTTCCTTATGCAGAGGGAACTTCAGTGGTACAAGGTCGGTCCACCTTATACGTTAGCCTTTTGTGCTATTTAGTTTAATTTGCATTGATAGGCATCCTTGATTTTTCTAAAGGTGCTGGAAGATAGGAGCTATCCTTCTTCAAACAGTCTGGTATTGCTTGAAGGTCCATTGACAAAAAAAAGGAGAAGGAAAACATATTGGGAAGTGTTTGTAGAACAACGCCAAGATTTGTTCAAAGAGGCAGGGCAATGGATGAAGAATACATCATCAACTTGTAGCATCGTCGCAACTATCATCATCACGGCATCTTTCTCGGCGGCTTTGAAAGTACCTGGAGGCAACAACGGTAGCACTGGGATTCCGATCTTTCTGAAGAAGGGCTCATTCACGGTATTTGTTATTGCAGATGCTCTCGCTCTTTTCTCCTCAGTCACTGCTGCCTTGATGTTCTTGGCCATCCTAACTTCACACTACACAATTGAAGATTTCCTCCACTCACTACCAAGAAAATTAATATCGGGCCTCACTTTTCTCTTCCTCTCTTTGGCCTTTCTATTGGTGGCATTCGGCTCTGCTCTCACGATTGTCATAAGTGAACAATTAAAGTGGATTTACATCCCGATTACCTTACTGGCTGCCTTCCCCGTCGTATTGTTTGCAATCCTGCACCTTCCATTATGGGTTGAAATGGTTGAATCCACCTATTGGCCTCGCCTCTACCGTCGCTGAAGAAGATTTGGAAATGATCTCTATTATTATTAGACAAGGACACCTGCGTTGTTATCTTTGTTTGCCCTTGTTATCATGTGTGTTATGTGAATATCATGGTGCTTACACGTTTTAAGACTATTTAAGTGTGACATCTGACATAGTCATACTAAGTATAATGTATACTGTCTACACACTTTGTCCTGAAGTGTTAATTGATATTATCCCCCCAAACGGTGAGCAATGACTTCATTGCTCATCGTCGTTTTAAGGTGAACCTAATTTTTTAAAGAATTGGCAACATGAGATCATCATTCAATAGTGTTCATCCATTCAAACAAAAGCAATGATCCTTGCAAATTCTCTATACTCTACAAGAAGGCCACCCGACTAGTGGCCCAACGCAAGGAATTTCTGATGTAGGAAGCCAAGCAAACAGCAATTTCAGTTTAATGGGAGATCAGTCTTGGAAATCAGTCTTGACCCACTGCCCCTACTTGCACCTCATCCTCTCACCCAATTCTCTGGCTTCGACTTCCATTGTCTTCATCACATTACCGATATCTTCTGTGCTTTCGCAATCCTCGTGCTTCGCTTCTTCTCCACCGTGTATCTATCTATGCCCGACCCTTTGTACTCCCTCTCCCAGAAACTGTGCGAAGTTGGGGGTACTCTAAGGAGGATTATCGGACTGGAAGATGCTGCAGAGAGGGTGAACAGAACGAAGGTTGAGCAAGAGAGCAGGAGATTCGGGAATCGACAAGAACTTCTCAACTTGAAGGCGGACATTTTCACCTCCATATAAATGCCTGCTTTGTCGAGTTGTCATGGATGCAAACATTTAAATTTGCAAGTACCTCTCTAACTCTTTTCTCAGAATTAGGGCTCAAATTATCAGTGATCCCGACTGCAGCCATTGGCTAGTGTCCTTTGGGTGGCCCTTTTGTTCTATTTCATCGAAGGAGGAACCCATCACCTCGCGGTCGAGGTTTTCAATGTCGACTGGCGGCTCAAAGGTTATCGACATCCTCAAATTTTAGGCTGTCGATGTTCCAGACGATTGCCAGAAACCTATGATCCGAGGTGAGTGAGAGAGGGAGGGGTTGTGATGGTGGCGTGAGGGTGGATGGCGGTGGCTTTGAAGTGCAAAACATTAAGTGCAAGTCAATATTCATAACGCAAAGTCTTTTCGTCTCTTCATTTATATAAATTGAACATACCTAGAAGCTAACAAATAAAGTTGAGTCTTTTGCAATTAATCAACGTGCTTAAGTTTGTGACTTGATATGAAGTGTGAGACGTTTCGTTACACATTTTAACCCATACGAAAACCAATAGCTAGAAAAGCTTCTTAAAGTGTTCTTCATTCACAAATTCACGTTCATCTTGTATAAAAGTAGTTATCGGTGCTATAGCTAAATTAGCTTTACCATGAATTCTATGAATCGCGACACATCTATTTCTCAATACATACATCTCTAACACAATCAAGTTCACTATTTGGGAAAATTATAGCTAGATCCTTGTATTTATGAAAGTACTTAGTAGAGTTAGGTTTTCTTTTTGTATTTATGAATGTACTTAGTGTTTACTCATCATTTTGTCGTTTCAAGAAAAGTTTAGTAATGTGTAATTTATGATCCAATAAATTAAACCATCAGCAATCCATTGTTTACTTATACCCAAATTGAAATCATTAAAAGTTTGGGGCGATTCTATTCTATTCGGGCAATCCACTATTTACTTATACCTAAATCAAAACCATTAATGTTACATTTGATTGTTCATAATTCTAACTAGGGTATGACTAGATACGATAAAATATGAAACTCAAGGGATTTTGCCATATCCTATCAACTGTTTTGTGATTATAATAATAAAATTGGATATATTTACATCATATTATATATATATATATATATATATATATTATTTGATATAAATGCCTATATAAATCACAAATTTTATAAATGAAGATGGTAAAAATCTCTTGCAACACTTTTGTCTACTTTATTTTTATTTTCTTTTTATTTCATTTTCCCCTCCTTTTTAATTAATTTCTTTTTTATTTCTTTCTTCCCCTTCCATCATTCTCTAATAAAATTTCATTAAATAGAAAATTGCACTAATATACCTAAAACACCTAAAATATGTAATAAATATATGTAAAATAGTATAAGATAGAATTATATTTGAATATATAAATGAAAATAAGATTAAATAAAAACTAAATTTTTATTTGTTGTTATTTTGAATTTCTTATATTAGAATTCAAATATTATTTATATTGAAATATAATTTTAATTTTTTACTTTAAAAATTTTGTTATTTGAGAAAAATTTCATATTATAGATATTATAAATCCTATTTGCTTTTATCTCACATCTCCCATAGGATAATTTTATCCGATCTATATCCATTTTATATTTGACTTTATCATATTTTGAGCATGCACTAAACATAAGAAATGATAAATTTTATCCTATCTTAAATCTTATTCCGACGGCCAAACGTAACCTAAAAACTCAAGGCGATTCTATTCTATCCGGGTTTTGATTTGGAGCATGTCTGGACGCCATCTAACTTTTCTCTTGAGGATGTAGGCGACCATGTCAGACGAACTTCAGAGAAAGAAGCGAGAATGTCACATCCCTGTGAGGAGGAACTTTGGCAGCATTCTCGACTTCAATGACATCTCTTTGTCGTCCAATGTTAGGTCAAAGAAGGAAGTGTTGTCCTAAAGACATCCTTGCTTGACATGTCAAGATTGGAGAAGAGAAAGTCGTCAATAAAAACCTTATCCCCAAAGTGTGACGATGAACTTCTGACCAGATAATGTTAGAGGGGCAATCGAATTATAAAAATGGACACAATGGGGTTATTGTTTGATGGGCAAACGATTTAGAAAAGCCGCGGGATTATTTAAGGAAACAAATCCAAGTAATTACACTCAAAAGTAACATAGGAAGGATTCAATTGCAATTTTTAAAATAGTATATACTATTCTCTAGTCATATATAAAAATTAATGGGTATTTTTCCAAAATAAAAGAAAATCAACTCAAAAAGTGGGAAAGTGAATATCTAGTGTATTCTGAACTGTGGAAAAATTTTGGTTTTTATAATCGACTAGCACATATAAGCATCGGAGAAAGGTTCATTAGTCTCCCTTTGATTGCAAAATAGAAAGAGGCTTGTGTTGACATTGAATTTAAATTGGTACTTGTCAATATATATACTTTAGATATACAATGCTCAAATTTCTCTTTCTAATGCCATGCAAATGGATGGACTTCGTATTGAAAGTAACTCGACTAATGAGCCATTTTGGATGCACAATGATTTTGTTATTAAGCTCAAAGCCAACACTGCAAGTGTTTTTTCATCTTTGAAATTTAATAGATCTTTCTAATGACATTGACATTTTCTCTTATTAGCTAGTGATATTATATTTCTACCCGTTATTATGTATGTTTAGGTCCCTTTTTTTTTTTTTAATCACATATGTCTAGGTACTAAATTTGCTATAAATATACGTTTTTCTTACATTGTTTTTTCTTTTCTTATTATATACAAGAATTGTTTTAACCCATGCATCAGATAAAGGGCCTGAACTTTTTCCTGTGTTGCTGCGACACATCGTTCTCTTTGACCACTTCGATCAACACTTCATTCAATAGATTTAAAAGCATTAATTCTCTTCCCCTTATCATCAACTCTACCATGTCAGCCTTTTTCATCGTTTTTGCCAGTTTGTCCTTTCCATCCTGCACCTCTTTCATCGTTTTTGCCGACTTATCCTTTCCATCTAACGTCTTTGGCAAACTTTGGGTGGCTTAACATGGCACGCATCCGATGCCCTACGACACAAAATAGTTCCTCCCATAGAATTTCTCATTCTCAACTCTCGCTCCAAACATCGTAGCCGTCATAGTATTTCAGATAATCATCAGAGAAGCAAAAACCGTAAATTAATTCGTGAAACCCTAAACCTTAATTTTAATACCAATTGTTGTGAGATAACACACAAGCTAAAGAATCTTTCAATTTAATGTCAAACACAATAGAATAAATTACCAGATATAACTGAAAATGATAAAGACACTAGAGATTTACGCAATACTATTTGACTGTCGATTTCAATTTCACAAGGAAAATGATCCACAATGTGATTCATTATAAATCCGGAGAATTACGAAACTACAATTACTCAAAATTTTCCAACCCTAGATTACACAAAAAAATAAAAGGATAATTGCATTGGAAATCCTAAAAATTTTCATGAAAATGCAATTAAGTCATAAAACTTTCAAAACGTATAGTTAAGTCTTAAAGATTGTCAAATTGATGCAATAAAATCTTTCTATTATCTTCATCTAATTTTATTTTTTTAATTGCATTTTTTTTTATTCTACATGGCGTTGACGTGACTAAAACAACATCATTTAGGTCAAGATAATTTTTTCAATACAAATTTTAATTAGTTGTATAAAAAATAAGCAATTTTTTTTTTTTTAAAAAAATCAAAAATCAAAAAAAAAAAAAAAAAGGAGGAGGATGTGGCCCTTGCCACTGCCGTCCTACCATGGCCAAGTTGGCAAGGGATGCTAGAACCTGGCAATGGTGAGGCAATAAGGACTTACACTACTTCTTCTTCATCTTCTTTAATTGGAATGAATTGATTGTACCAATTTAACAAGTTTTATGACTTAATTGCACCTTTTAAAAAATTTAGATTTGAATTGTACTTTCTAATATACTTATCTCAACAACAAATGACTTTCGCAAGTTCTCGTAGAGAACTCATTCGAAAATCTCATACATAGGAACCCTTCATATTCCTCTTGTCATCTCCAATATGGAACTCGTGAAAATCGATCAAAATAAGATTTAAATCCTGTGTTTTCAAAGTAGGCGCGGCACCTAGTCGGCCGTGCAGAATGGGCCGGGTGCTCGGGACGTGCAATACGTGTTTGCCTTTCTAGGCAGTTGGTCGAACTCCCCCGGCCAAGGTGGCCCTACCGCCCAGAGGGGCTGGCCGGGCTGCTGGCCACAATTGGCTGGGCTATCCGCCTACGCCCAGCCAGAAGCTGCAAGCTCCTGGGCGTGTTCGACTGGATGCCTAGGCGGCCGTGGCTCTGGATCGCCCGTTCCTTTGCACCCCCAAACTCGTCCAAACACGTCTCGTGACTTTCCTCGTTCGCCGGCCTTAATCCAAACCCCGATTTTGACGAGAATTTTGAGTCACAAATCCAACTGTCGGTACTCAGTGTTGACTTATGTCTCGAGTTTGAGTTTGAAGATGTACATGAATCCGAGTCAAAATGGAGCATGTTGATACCCCTACCAAACTATGTCCTTATGTTGAAGTTCGTGAGCTAGACCCCTGAGAGATGTACATTAACGTTGGACAACTAAACCGGAAGTCCAATCATGGTAGGGGGGGCCATCCGAAATTTACGCGGACATGTTAATCACCCGTGATCTTCGCAGCAAGTATGTTTGTATTTTCTTTTTGAGAATTAAGATTGTGTACACCTTCACTAGATTGCGCGATTTCTCATGAGTAATCCTCGGAGGATAAACACTGATTATTGTGTTTGATCGGGGCTGGAAGCATGACAATGTGACCTTTAATCTCCATTTATAGTGACTTCTTTCTGCCGCTCTCTTCATGGATATAAGTCACACCGATTGAATTATGTAAATGTGACGTTGAATTTAAGTTCGGTTTAATTTTGTTAGATCAACTTTGGTTTCTCAAATGAAAAAAATAAAAAATAAAAAGCTCAGCAAAACTAAGATGCAGCTGCAGAGATGTTCTGTTGCATGTAAAAACCATTAAACAATTTTAATCGATGAAATTCAGACACGGTACCATACATTGTCCCCATCAAAAACCACGCTTCAGCTAGATTACTGGTGTTCCTACACCATGCATATGATAATTCTACTTTCAACCAGATATCCACTGATTTTCAATCCTCATAACGTGTTCAAAGAGTTCATTTTCACCTCGACACTACTACAAGCCCCCGTCTCTATCCTGTCTCGACCATTTTTCAGAACCTTGCGAGTTTTCCCATCATTTTTCTCATAAGCAACCGCCATATTCAGATACCAGTGATCGGCAAGAGAACCAAAATTATGCATAGGAGAGCACATCACAGTTAGCAAGATTGATGATATGGGAAAACCAGCTGTTGTCATTGCCATTTTGCCTTACAGGCTGCAACAGGTTTTCTGAGACAACAAGCTCCGAGACCAGGTAAAAATGAAAGCAAATTGGCCCGACGTTCCGATCCAAAAAACAAGTGTACTGCCAGTAATCAAGCAATAGTATCAGGATAGCATATACTGAATAGCTTCTTTGCGAGCCCTTCTCTAGTTCTCTCTCAAAAATCATCGTGTTGTTTATGCCTGGTTGGTTAAGATCAATGGAAGCAGATATGCTCAAAACATTTAAACACGAAATATAAATGCTTCTGCACAAATTTTCACCCAGTATTTACACAAAAGAAAGAGTTACACTTGGACCGAGCTACGATGGTCCTCTCCCACTTTTTGCCTCCTTTCTTCGAGCCCAGCTGCTTCATTCAACATGTCCACAGCATCCTTGGGCATGTCCAGCTTGGCAAGAGCGACCGATTGCATGTAAAAAGCCGTGGGCCAATCTGGATATATCAACTGAGCTTGCATTGCATCTCGAAGGGCAGCATCTGGTTGATCACATAGGAGGTAGCACAAACTCCGCCTTGCAAATACAGTTGGAGACAGCATCGTCCCCACATCTATAAACTGCATTAACCAAAAAAAAAAAAAACCAAAGAACAAAGGGAATTGGAACACAGCATTTAACAATTTATCTGGACCTCTCCATTCAGCAGAAATATAATAAAAATGCACTTTGAGAACTTACTAAGAGATTTTATATCTAGCCTTATGTTCTTTACTCAAAATTTTGGGAAAGAAAAAAAAAAGAACAGAAATTGGCAAGGAAAAGGGAAAAATCAAATTTAAAAATGACTTGAGGAAGCTAATCAATTGCCTCAATTAAACGTTAGAGCAACCTATGAACAGCCATACTTCACATGTGCTCACTGAAAACCCATTTTTTTCTCTTTGTTGATCTATTGCCAGTGAGAAAAGAGTGAAAGGGTACTCAGCTGGGAGCTAACGAGGAACATAAACCAATTATGTGTATAACAATTAACCAATGGACAAAATCTGTACCAATTAAAGTATGGCACAGCATGGAGTGGACTAGCTGAACAAGAGACGATATTTAACATTCAAGCATTATAAATCAACACCCCATCAATAGAAATTATGCCTGATTGAGATGAAAATCACAGTCAAAGAATCTTGAATTTCCATGTGATTACTTCAGGAGAAATATACTTTCTTTTCAGTACAGATGTCTGATGGAGTTCACCTGAGAGTAACAGTCAATGGCAGTCTTGAAATCTTTGTCACGGAAGGATAGGTCTCCCGCTTCCTTGCTTCCAGCATATCTTTCATCTGTTGTGTCCACTCTTGGAAGGACAACTGACCAAATCCAGAATAAGTATTAGCACATAACTCTCAGAAAGGTAAATAATTCCCTTTGCAGAAGTGAAATACCTCAACAGTTCGTACCTCATTGCTTCCTTCGTCATCTTTGTAGTGTGCGGAGACCAAAATCCCATGGATTGCTGTGAGATCCATCCTTGAGCAGGCCTCTCCCATTCGTGAAAGGCGGGCCTTTAGTGCTTGTGGTATATCCTCCTTCTTGGAAATTCCAAGCATGACTTGTGATGGAACCTGCAAATTTAGCATTTTAGTTCATCCCATGGAATTCATGAAACAATTTGGAACTCTAGGATTTGTCACTGAAAGGATTGAAATAGAAGAAAATCCACCAGCAAGTGAAGGTAAAATCCCTATAAAGCTTAAATCAGCTTCAATTGTTCAATGGTCAAGTTGTCAAGGAACGTGGCTTATTGTTGAATGTTAACTCGAATTTTCTCAGTAGTATAATAGGTACCTTTGTATGACAGCGGCATTTCACAGGGATGAATTCAATAAATAATTGCCATGAGGCCGAAACAGTACATCAAAACCAAAATCACCATTCTTCAGCATGAACTTAATAATAACAAGGCACTTCATTAAACCAATACCTCATGTCGCCTAGCGCATTCTCTTTCACCACATGCATTAGAGCGTATGCTGCTTCATGTCTATACAATATTGGAGAAACTTTTCGCATGGCAATTTTCATTTAAACACACAAGGGAAGCATTCAAGTAAGGGTCTAAATGGGAAACGGACTTGGAGAAGCAATACTAAACATTAACCTAATGGGAGGCATCTATTAAAACAGTTAATTTAGCCCTTTTTTTTTTGCAAAATAAATAGGAGGAACAGAAAACGGGAACAGAAGAAGGAACAGGGATACGTAGAAGAGATGCTCACATCTGATTTGGTTTGTAAAGGAACAAGCGTTGCAACAACGTCCTTTATATTAGGCCGCTCTCTTGGTTCATGTTGCAAACACCGAGAGGCAAGATTAACCACCATCGTAGCTTCTTCCATTGGAAACTTACCTTCCAAATGCGAATCCATCAATGCCATGTTGTTTTTCCCTCGTATCATATCAAGAGCCTATGTGAAGCAGATATACAAGAGTGACAAAACAACTGAAATCATCAATATTGGAGAGAACTTTTCTATTGGTAAGTCGTCATACAACAAACTAAAGTTATCGCATGCACCGTTTATTGAGTAAGAATATAAAACAAACAATTTGCTTAACTAAGTCTGTCTAGTTGGGTTGGCCACTTCGAACGACTCCTAGACAAAGTGATAGATCTTCCGTAGTAAAAAATAAATATTGCTCTTTCGTCTAGGTTCTTGCTATTTACTAATCCAAGTGTGGACCTAGCACTCAAATTTAACTGTTTCCCTGGAAATCAAACGTAAAGGTCTATCCATCACATAGGGCATTAGAAAGGAGAATAGTCTGATTTAAAAATACAATAGAATACATAAATTACTTGTGTCTCTGTGGAATCTTAACTACCCCACTAGTTGACAAGGAAAAAGAGTCTTATCTCACTTACATGACTAGGAGGGATGTGCTTCCCACTTAGCAAATCAAGAAGGATGGTGCCAAAGCTGTAAATAACACTTTCAGGGGTGACCCTTCCTGTCATGTACAAATAAAGGCAGACACGTCTAATAAGATTGACGCACAAAAGGAAAGATGAACAAGTCCTTAACAGATATTTCATTGCAGAGCAGTATCTTAATTTCTTAAGATCTCACAAGTCTCTTAGTTTCTGGGTTTCCATTCTCAAGCTGCCAATTGAGACTAAGCATACCAAAAATAACAATTCTTATAAAGTTCCATAATCTCACTATTAAGGTCCACATGTATATGTCACCAGAGACCGTCTCACCACAATGCATCCTATCTAGGATTTATCTTCATATTCTCATTAAAGATACAGTGAATGTTGCCATTTTATCAGCCTAAATACCTCATGTAGACTCCATATGTATAAATTTTAAACCTGTGCTATAAGCTTGAAAAAGAAAAGACGTTCATCAAAAGTAAATTATGCACACATATCTGATTACATTCTTTTTCCATTCAAACCAATTTTTTTGCTAGTGGTAATATGGGCAAGTATTTACTTTTTCCCCGATTTGACACCTAAGTTGTTCTGTTAAGAAACTCCTGAATGATTTAAACTTAACTTCCAAGCTTTAAATAGACTTGATATTAAATAAAGTTTGAAGTTAACCTTCAACTCTAATAGAAGTTTTATCAGCCTAGATGCCTTACCTAGACTCTATATAAAAAAAATTTAAACCGGTGCTATAAGCTTAGAACAGAAGTTCATCAAATGTAAAGTATGTGCACATATCTGATTACATTCTTTTTACATTCAAATCAAATTTTTTGCTTGTTGGAATATGGGCGAGTATTTATTTTCACCAATTAGACATCTAAGTTGTTCTGTTAAGAAACTCCTGAATTATTTAACCCATCTTAGCTTCCAAGCTTTTAATAGTCTTGATGTTAAATGAAGTTTGAAGTCAACCTTCAACACTGATAAAAGGATTACAATCCGCATCTTCAAGCCATAAGGTAAGAAAAATGCGAAATGGTTAAATATCTCCACACCTGAAGCAAAATCAAAAGCTTGTTCATTGCCAGTTCAGCCAAACCCATTTTATCATGACATTTGAAAAGTCAATATAACCCAAAAAGAATTTAACCATGCATATCTATGTTCTGACAAGGTACTTTAATTCTTTGAATCATGAAGGAAAACACCAATTAATTCATACTGACAGACACTAGCCCCACTATTATGATAGTGAAGGAGATCCCCTTCCCTAAATATCAATTGGTCCAGATGATATATGTCTTCAAATATTTGATAACGTACAGTCAGTATAGGGACCATATTGCAGAATGGTTGATAGAATAGAATGCTAATCTAGAGAGGGAATATGAGACCAACTTGAAAAGCACTTTCCACACAAACCGTAGTAGCATTCTCAAGATATGCCAAACACATTTCTGTCTTCCTAGATGTTACTGGTTCAGGAAAACAGATGCCAGTGCCACAAAAATTAAGGGAATGAAGTAGAAGAATAAGCTGAAAATGGTAGATAAACACAACATCACAATATGTAAAGAACCATTGCAGAACTAAATTTTATGCAGAAGCAGGACATATGTCAAATAAGAAGTCCACCAAAGGATCAAGCAAAAACTTTTGTATTCCTTCATAAGAAGGAGACAGCCTACCATTCTTCATATACTCGGGAGGCGTATAGGCGAGATTTGTGCTATAGCTTTTCCCATCTCGACTATTCTTCATCAAGCCAAAGCATGAAAGACGGGGATCACCATCCTGTTCAATCCATAGTTGCATTGAACAACTTAGTAATGATTGTGATGTAGTTAAGATCTAGGCCACAATGTAATGACAAATTAGAGAAAGGATTACCTCATCAAATAGAACCCTATAGGCATTGAGGTCATGGTACAAGGGATGACCTTCATTACTGCAGTAATCTAAGGCTTCTGCAATGTAGAGAGCAACTCGTAGACGCATTGCCCATTCAATGGTTTGGTTTTCCCCTGTAAAGAATATTCAAAATGCAGCACTCTAAGTTACACAGAGATTCTTAAATGGTCATGTAGAAGAATATACAAAAATTGTGGAAGAGCTGGCTCCCATACTTCAGTGATGTGTATCCTGCTTGAGCAAGTAAATCTTAGCTGGCCACTGGCCATGGTAAGTTAACTGATAATGCAGATTATCCTACAGGAGTGTTGTTAAAGCTCTGTTTCTAGCAAGATAAGTGAGGTTTCTACTTCTGTGTCAATGACAAACACAAACAATACAGTATGTGAATTTTCTAGCCAACCATTGTGAGGATCAAGCTTCCTCCCTATATGTGGCTATGGTCTTGGCAAACTATAGAAGTCTTGTGTTGAGTGCATTTTCATTGTGTCACTTTGCTTCAAGCAAATAGACTGATGTTCTGAATTCCTTACAGAGTATTCCCGTGCAAAGGAAAACGGTGCCAAGAGCTATATTTAACCAGACATTTCATGTTTTAGCCAATGATTTGGCATAGAAAGAGCAATGTAACTAATTAGATGCTCTGTTCATCATCTTCACAAATTAACCTAAGCCACATTAGGATCAGTCAAAATCACAGAATGGATCCGACCATGTTTTCCTCAATAGACACAGAGAAGCATAGAGAATCTAGAATTCTTAAGAACGCAAAACACCAGCTTTAAATATGCCTCAGATGGCCTCAGATGCAGTGTACAGTCTAAGATGCTGCACAGAAAAAGAAAGCTCTTGCAAGCGGCTAATTAAGCTTTCGGGGGATTCGGCAACTTAGACATCCTCAGTTGGCAAGCTAGAGCTGAAGGCATATCGAATGTCAAGCGAGAGTAGAAGCGAAATTACTGACTTACAATGAAACAAGTGCTTCGCAAGAGTATCATTCGGCATATATTCCGCGACCAGAAGCCTGTCATCGCCTTCACAGCAATATCCAATCAAGTTAGCTAATCTCCTGTGCCTCAACTTCCCTACACTCTGTGCCTCCTCCTACAACAATACCACAAACCCCATAATTTGCACTCACTTCACTACCACCCAAGAAGAGCTCAAACACAGACAATCAAATCCGGGTAACACCACCCAATTAAAGATCCAAGGAGTAAAGCAAGATCCGGCTATTTGAGCTCCGGCACACCGCGTACCGCGAACGGCTTCGGGTCGGGCCACGCGAATTTCGTGAACTTCTTGACGGCGATCCACGCGCCGCTCTTGAGGTGGCCCTTGAAGACGAGGTTGGGGGCCTTCTCGCCGCCCTCGGAGACGATGAAGTCGCGGCTGAAGCCGCCGGTGGCGGTCTTCAGGTCGACGACGGAGAACCCGGAGAAGGGCGAGGCTCCGCCGGGCGCCGGGGGGCCCCCGCCGCCGCCCTGCTGCAGCTGGCGGTTGTGGTGGCCGAAGTGGGGCTGCTGCTGCTGCTGCTGCTGCTGCTGCTGAGCTGCGTGGTCCTTCTCCGGGTGGGTCTCCTGAGGAGGGAAGATTCGCAGCAACCCATGATTGTATCCTGTGCTGATGAGCTAAAAAGCTGTGCTGCTGGAGAGATTGATGACTCTCATGAAAGGTAAAGAGAGAGAAAGAAAGAGAGAGAGAGTAAGAGATAGAGAGAGAGAGAGAAGGGTGTTTTCTTGATTCGCTTGATGGGGGGGAGGGAGGGATGGCTGGATTCTCTTTTTCTGGTACAAGTGAACAGTTCCAACTGTTCACCTCCTCTACTTCTGTTCCACTTTCCATACTCTCTCCGCCCATTGGTTAACATCTTCTGCTTTGACTTCTCTCTCTTGCACTCTCTCTCTCTATCTCTACTGGGTTGGATTCTTTGGAGACCATGATCATTCATTCATTCATCTCTTTCTATCTCTCTCTCTCTGGCACTGTTATTATTACCCCATGAGTGAAAACCGGGGTTGCCGTGAATGAATTGGAAACGATGAGCGGCTTTGAATTTTCTTTCTCATCACTAGGAGATCGGTGTCCCCGACCGCCCTCCAGACATTACCATATAAGAGCTTCATGTTTGCCACGACATGTCGATGTGGACGATAATTACTCCGCGTTACACGCAGCTCGAAAGTGTGACAACGATGGCCCGTACCCTAATCTTGGCCCAAATAGCAATTGCCAAAAGACCTATTGGCACGAGTTATGACGCAGCTAGAAAATGGAATAAGAATCGCTTAGAGTTCGCTTATGACGTAAATTGAGCATGTGACGTTATGGAAGATGAAAGAGCTAAGCAGCAGAATGGCTTTAAATTAATGAACCAATTATGGCGTTTTATTATTTTTGTCCACTTTTTGGGGTGAAGAAAAACTGGCGAAGGCTTAAATTTCTTTTATCAGATTATGAGGTAGGTGGCTGACAGGAGTTGACTGCCAATTGGATGATAAGGGTTTTGACTCTTGGTAGAATCGATGGTTGCCTAACAAAAGACCTTGTCTCATTACTTTGACTTTGAAAATTATTGAGAGAGTTTTTTCGTGTAAATAATACAAAGATTCAACAAAGCAAACATCTTTTGGCTTAAAATAAAAGAAAGTAACCATCAACACCTCCAAATTCCACCAAAATTTGTCTTCATAGTACTGCAAAATTCAAAAAGAGGTGATGTAGAGTTTGTTGATGTATGTAATACTTTTCCTATTTTTCTTATGTTGGTTAGTACGTCATCTCGCATGTCATGTTCTTACAAAATAGAATTATCCATCATTTAGTCAATCATAGCTATAAATGCTCGAAACCAGGTCAAGGTTTTTCTCGCAACACGAGTTTCTCGAAACCCATTTATTAAGTCCTGTCAAATCAGCTCGACTCGAATGAATTTGTCCAACCTTCTATTAATTCTAAGAAGCATACCCTAACTTGTCAAAGCACCACGTATGCATTCAAATGTCGTTGCTAGATTTTCTTGGATGTACATGCAATTGAGAAAGAAACGCTCATGGAAAATTGGTGGCGTAGATGCACAGATGGTCCTATTTTAGGCACTAAAAAAAGAAGAAGATAAAGGGCAATCTGTTGCTTCATTTCTAGGCTGCACTTTGAATATTATATAGAGCGGATGGGAATTTAATTGGAAGCATTTATTCTCTGCCAACGAGTAGGGGTGGCCTATGTTTTTTTCTTGTTTGTAGCACACCTAGCAATACCCGCCACTTATTGTCACCGGGCAATATTATAGTGTTAGGGTTGAAATTGATAAGAGTAGTCGTCCCAATCATGAAGGGTAGGCACAAATGAGCTTTTTGGAGAGTGGCGCCCAATAGGCAACTAAAGTTTTAATAAAGAAAAAGTTAGGTTATGATGTTATAATAGAAATTTACATATATGAACTCACGTACAGTTTATACAGTCGTAATAATACTACAAAACGCATATTTTTGTCTGTTTTGATGTCAAGTATTTGATTTGTCTTATTCAAATTGGGTACCTTAATTTTTTGAATCGTGCTAAATGTTAAACTTTAATTGAGTACATGGACGGAAATTATTGATGTGATACTAACACCAATAAGGAATTTTGTGAAATGTATTGATGTGATACTAACACCAATAAGGAATTTTGTGAAATGTATTGATGTGAACACTTAAGCGGAACATCTAAGTTGGTGAATGAAACCATAAAGGGTGTCCATCCCTCCCTCCCTCCCTCCTTCCCTCCCTCCATCGAATAGCCACACCACCGAACCAGTAGCCGTCATCACCACACCGCCTCCGCCAACCATCGCACTGCCATCACCCGCCACCCTCCATCACGTCCCACTACTAATCACTGACGGGCCGCTAGCATCGCCACCATTGCCAGCTGCACGCACGGCTCCATCTCCGCCGCCACCAATCATCCAGGCGACCGCCACCGCCGAAAGTCCACCTATCGCTTGCTGCTTTGCCCTGTGGCTGGTTAAGAGGGAGACTGTCACAATCCTTGACGTGACGGGTGGACGATAATGGCAACATACTGGGTGGCACTCGGTACGACGTGCGGCAGAGATGGCCTCGTAGCGCTGTCGAATGACGGCGATGGCAAGAGATTCGGGCTGCAACTGAGCATGCAAGACGAGAAGAAAAAGATGAAACAATTTGGCACTCCTAGTCCGCAGCAAAAATGCATGACATGCCACTCCATTAAACAGAAGTATCAGATCGACCAAAAAAAGAAACTTTGATGACATAATCAGCGATTTGAGAAAATATCTCATGGTATAACAAAGATATTATCCTTTGTTCTTATATCATGACATTGGTTTTGCGGCCAGGAGCCTAGCATTCCAACTTCCAATTTTTGGACAACGCTTAATGAGTTTTATTGGTTTTCAATCTCCTTGTAATAATTGAAGTAGAACCATTTTGAGTTTTACTTGAATAAATGAAAACCAATCAATTATTGCAAGTTTTCAGTGAACAATAAATTATGTAGGATAAAATTTTATAATAATCTATAATTGCAATAATTGATTGGCATTTATGTAATTTATGTAATGCAATTTTATTATTATCTAAAGTTTCAATAATTGATTTGTATCTATATAACTTAGTAGGATACACGTTTATTATGAATTTTATACTACTATCTAAAGTAAAGAAGACCCCTTACTTTTAGGGAATCTCAATTTTTTTGTTCCCAAAATGTCCATGATTACTTATTTTACAAATATTGAATCTACGGGCAATTGCATAAGTCGATAACTTTATACAATATCTCACATGCTTTATTGATAAAATTTGAATATTTTCTATCCAACGACAACATTCGTAAAAAGATTTGACTTTCGAAATATTATATATGTTTTCACGCCTTTGTAAGTCGTGTACTTATAAGAGCAGTTTCTTTCTATTATTTGGTAATTCAAACACTTACTAAATAAAATAATTCTGCTTAATCTGTCGAATGTCGCTTTACTGGCATATGTAATGTATATGGAATAGTTTACATTATAATCACGGGAACCTAAAAGGAAGGAAAAGGAAAAAAAATAGATTTTTACTTCTCAGAATCTATTATCAAATTCAAAGTCCCTGGCATTAATTCTGCTTCCATCCTCTCGCCTCTCTCAGACTCCCGTCCAACTCGTTATAATCTCTCTCTCTCTCTCTCTCTCTCTCTCTCTCTCTAAGTCCGGAACTCCATCTTGGCGATTGTTGCTCTTCAATCATGCTCGTAGCCCCTGCAACAGGGTATTTCGTGAGCTTCCAAATAGTCCGATTTCTATATCTATGCCCTAAATAAGGTTAAATAACCGATACACCCCAAGATGGGCTCTAACTAAGTCCACTTATACCTGTCCAAGCACTAAACTTTATTGCTACTCTATCTAAGTCCATTGAGGTGTGCCTCAGTGGCCAAACCTTAGAAAATGTGGGGGGTTCGAATTACAATCCTCTTATAGGGATTGAGGTGGGGAATGATTGGTTTCGGATATGGGTTTCGACTTCTACGTCTTATAAAAATATGACAAAAGTTTGAAAATGAGTTAAGAGTTAGAGTGTGAGTGACAAAAAAAAAAGTTTAGGAAATCTAACCCAAAAAAAAAAAGAAAAAAAAAACCAAAGCTAGAGAAACACGCTTTTCCTCTCTCCTTAGGGTTCTCTCTCATTTTCACAGAGATTTATTCTTCAACCTCAGGGAAAGCTTGATCTCTCCCTCCCCTCCCTATTTTCCTTATTCTTTGGCTGATTTGGTTCTTTACTCTCTTTTATCGCTGTCTTCTCAATTTGGGAAAGCTTTTCTCTTTTGATCTAATCTTTTTTTTTTTTGGCCAGTAATTTTTTTTTTCTTTTGATCTAATCTAGGTCTAGAAGTTCTTTCATGTTTTAGGCAGGTTTCAATTCTATTATATATTTTGTAGGTATGATTTCGGGTTTCGCTTCCCTCGAGTTTCGTTGCTGTATAAGTCCATCACAATACACCTGCCAAGATATTAATAAGCAAAAAATCTCTTTAAGATATACTGCAATTAGGTAATACAACCTCAATCATTTAGAGTCTGTTCATGTAAATCGAATTTGTGATCTTGTGGAAGATGAATGGGCTATTTACCACTAAGTCGATCATTTAAGTGGTCGCACGGCTTTTAATTAATTACGGCACTTTCAATTTACTTTTCATTTTTATGGGAAAGAAGAACTGGGGAGGACTTAATTTCTTTGTCAGGTTAAGGCGGCTGACAAGACCGCACAATTAGGGTTTGACTCTCGGTGGAATCAATGGTGGCCTAACTAAAGACCTTGTCTCTACTTTGACTTTGTAAATTATTTGAGAGTTTTTTCTAGTGAATAATACAAAGATTAAACAAAGCAAACATCTTTAGGCATGAATGAATAAATAAATTGAGCAACCATTAACAACTCGAAATGCCACCAAAATTTGTCTTGATAGTGCTACAAATTCTAAAGAGGTGATATGGACTTTGCGGATATAGGTACAACTTTTGTAATCTTTCTTCCACTGATTTGTACACCAACTCACTTTTTATGTGAAATAAGAAACGTTTTTTTTTTTTTGCAGAATATAACCATCCACCACTTAGCCAACCAAAATATGAACGCTCAAAACTGGGTAAGGTACTTTTTGCAACGCAAGCTTCACAAAATCAATTTTTATCAACCTCTCTCAAGTCAACTCGAATAAATTTGTCGAAACCTAATATTAATCTAAGAAGCATACCCTAACTTGTCAAAGTACAGAGGATGCATTCAACAACTGAATTTGTTGCTAGATTTTCTTGGATATTCATACAATTGAGAAAGAACAATCATGGAGAACTGGTGGTAGATGCAGAGATATGGTCCTATTTTAGGTACCAAAAAAAAGAAGATAAAGGGTAATCTGTTGCTTCATTTCTAGGCTGCAATTTGAATATTATATAGCGCGGATGGAGTCCCCTTCCACTCGTTATACTCTCTCTCCTATAAAAAAAAAAAAAGAAGAAGCATATATTCTCCCCCTCCCACGCGTTATACTCTCTCTCTCTCTCTCTCTCTCTCTCTCTCACATATTCACAACCTTCTTGATTAAGTTTAACATATCGTGATAATTCAACGTAATACTATCTCTTTCATATTAAATATTATTCAAATTGAGATGAAAAAGAAAAGTTAAAACAATAATGCTTTTAGCCCCTGCAGCAGGGTATTTCATTGACTTCTTGATAAACAAGCTTCTTTGTCTATGCCCTAAATTATGAAAAAAAAAAAAGAAATATTCCCGCAAATAATTTGGCAAGCTTAAGTGGGCTCTGGCCCTGCTGGTCATTCTGTGGGCGGGCTTGGCTCCAAAACAAAAGATTGGATCTCAGGCCTTGGCAAACTTTCAAATGTTACACCTTTGGTTGGGCTCTATCTAAGTCCCACTTAGGCCCATTCAAGTGATCAAATTTAGACACTATTTATTTGGTGAAAAATAAATTATACAAAATATATTTTCCTAAAAATGATCATTTGTATAACTTAAAATAATTAGTCGATGAAAAAACAATCTTTTAGTAATTGTATGTTTCACGTTTCCATGACAATTAATTTTTAAATATTTTTTTTTCATAATCGTAACTTGTGAATTTCTAAGTAGCGTGTTATGATCTTATTTAAAAGAGTTTTGTGAAACTAGTAGATATGGCCAATTTTAGTTGTGCTTTTCTTTAAAAATGATGATGCAACGCAAGTACGTAAATCTTTGTTTTTAAAAAGTGATCAATTTCAAGTGACGAACTTTTAAGTTGAGAAATTGAGATACATTGAATTTAGTGGAGACCATATAAGTTCTTCAGTGATGTGCAAAGTCATAGCATTCAATCTTAAGTCATGATCTTTTTCTTTTTTTTTCCCTTTTTGGTCATCCTACTTCTACTCTAACTCTCAGGATTTTGCCATGTCTCCTTATAAAGTATTGGTCCTTGGTCTTGGGGTTCCTGGATCAACACTGTGTGGGTTAGTTCTCGATTCTAGGAGTTTAGGATCGGTCTAACCTGGACCAACCTTGACTGTATATATATTATATATCTAATATATTATCGATAATTTTTTTATATAGAGGAAACTTTAAAATAAACGGTGTCAACAAAGGCCATGGCAAAGTAGAAAGTAAGTTAGAATGGACAAGCTGAACTCTATGACATCAAGAAGTGATAGCAGTCTCCGGAAGCCACGGGATACAACAAGATGTGCAACTGCAAATGAAGCATACCACGCATCGCATTGATCAAGGAGAAAAAGTCTATGGACATGCTAGGCAAATGATCAAAACCTTAATTCGAACAGTTCATCGATCACTACATCTTGCTAATAAGAAGAAGAAAAAAGGCGGCTGATCATCACGGGTATGTCTGATTTGTAAACAAGCCTCTCCTTCTCAAAATAGCTTTACTATTAGGAACGATGAACAAGAGACCATTGATCTTCAGCATACAACATAATCTTGACGAAAATTTATATGCGCCCTCAGCACATAAATATGCCAAGGTCATTTCATACTGAAACAGAGCGAACCAGCGGAGCTGCAATTTTTCCAAGTTAAGAGAGAGAGAGAGAGAGAAATTTTCAAACCTCGTGCATACTCTGGCCTTCTACCGGTAAGTACAACACAAAAGCATTTGTACTTAAATTTCTTGGTCTCTTGTATTTTGACGTCCATCAAGGGTGGAAGATAATTACATACCTGTTGGCCACGCTCCATCCCTTTAACCCTCCAACCTCACTGAGAGCAGCTCTCCACTACCGGACGGTCTCATCGTCCACTAACTTCTTGTTTTCGTTTACAAGCAAGGCCTCACCGCAACCTGCGGTTTGGCGTTGAAGCTCGGAGGGTTCAACATCGTAGAAAATGGGCATGATTATGTTTCTCTTCCTTTTCCTACACTCCACCATTGAGCCAACTACTTAAGACACCATTTACTGGAAGCATGACTTTTAGAGAAAATGGGTATGGAGATCTTCGATTGCTCAATTGGTCTGAGCAGATCCGGGCTGATCTCGTCACTGATGTGGAGATCTTCGTCCATCTCTATATGTGCGGACTCCTACTTCTTTGAGATGGATATAGAGATGATCTGTAATACCAATACGTGTATCCGGTCCTTTGAAGCTCAAAAACACTTCATAATCGAACCCTTCCATCGCCACCGGTTCCAGAGAAAATGAAGCTCCAGAGTCGCACTGGTTCAGCAAAAGCAGATCTCTAGTCTCTATTTAGTCGAAAGTTCATGTGAATCAAAGACAATCGGAAGAAGACAAAATGAAAAAAGGATAATGGATGCATTTGGTTTAGCATTCCCAATGGGCTTTCAGCCTTCAAAACTCCTTGGGGAAATGCTGGACTGTTTTGCAATCATTTTAAAGTAACTTTTAAGTGAAAGTCAGCATTTGGAAATTTGAAAACTCAATGCTAGTAGGGACTAGCTTTGAGCTTTCAAACATTTGGCCAAATCTTTGAAACTTTTTTTTTTCCAAAATTTTTATCACTTATTCTTCAAATTTCTAATTTTTCCCTTATTATTTTTTTTAAATGCCAAAATAATGCTAAAAAAATCAAAATTATATAAATACTAAAAAAATAAATATATTTTGGTCTTTTTAAAAAATATATTTATATATTTGATTTTTTTAGCATTATTGTCAAAACTTATATTTAAAAAGTTACATACATTATTTTTTTCAATTTTTAACAAATAAAAATTAAAAAAATTCGACGAAGAGTTTGGTCCTTTTTTTAAAAAAAAAAAAAAAATATATATATATATATATATATATATATGTATTTGATTTTTAGCATTATTTTCAATTTTATATTTAAAAAGTTGCATACATTATTTTTTCAATTTTAAACAAATAAAAATTAAAAAATTTCGACGAAGGATTTGGTCTTTTATATATATATGTTTTTGATTTTTAGCATTATTGTCAAAATTTATATTTAAAAAGTTGCATACATTATTTTTTTCAATTTTAAACAATTAAAAATTAAAAAATTCTGATGAAGGGTTTGGTCTTTTAAAAAAAAATTATATATGTATTTGATTTTTAGTATTATTGTCAAAATTTATATTTAAAAAGTTGTATAAATTATTTTTTCAATTTTACACAAATGAAATTAAAAAAAAAAAACTAATATTATAATCATGCAAAGGGCTTTTCAAATGTGTTTTCTACTGAACGGCATTTGCATTTGTCTAAAGTCCTCTAGGTTAAACTACTTTGCATTTTTCTAATGGGCTTTCAAAATGCTGAACCAAACGCACCGGATAAGTGGTAGGAAATGTTCAATCGAGTATCAAAATTCAAGCCTCTATGCCCTGAGTCGATCTTTCACGAAAACCATGGTGTCCTCTAGACTCATTAAACGGATAGATTGATCAGATTTGGATAAGTCGAAAATTTATCCAACCCAAATTGATTCATTTTTAGTAATACAATTTTAATAATTCATACAAGATCTGACTCAATCCTAACCCATAATCAACCCAACTTGGACTCCGATTCTTAGCAATATTCCCTTTAAATAGCATACCTAAAAAAAAACAATTAACAGATTAAAAACAAATTAAACATGAAAAATTATGCAAATAATTAATTACTACGAAATTTGACGAATCAAGCTACTTGAAAACATCTCATGTTATTTCTCTTGATGCTAGAAATTTGAAAATAAAGTTGTTTTTTTTTAATCTTTTATGTGAATGGGGTGAAATTGGATAGCTGCTTCACCAATCGAAAATTAATCGCAAGTTTATTCTCTCCAAACCCGCTCATCTTCCAAAGCCTACCTAGTCCTTGATTTTCTTTTTCTTCTTTTTTAATTCTCTCTCTCTCCCCCCCCAGCCCGCTCATCTTCCAAAGCCTACCTAGTTTTTGATTTTCTTTTTCTTTGTTTCAATTCTCTCTTTTTTTTTCTTTTCTTTTTTTCTCTCCCGATTTGTTTTGGGAGTTCGTGCTTGCGAATAAATTTCTGTGGCTGATTCTGGGTGAACGTGAAGACCAATTCGGCTATTCGTCCAATTGACAGCAACTGAGGAAGATGTTTGTAATGCGCGATATTAGGGTGCTCTCCTCTTTTGATTTAGATTTAGGTATAGATATAGTTGTTCCTTATAGATATTTGATTTGTGTTCTTTCAATGTTGGTGTCCCGGCATGACAATGGTGATAAGGATAGTGAACCTAATAATTGACTGTCAAACATTCAAGGTAACAAATCTGTTCTTGAGGGATGAAAGTGTGTTTTTAGCTTAAGTTTGTGTTTTGTTATTTGCATTCTAACATTTGCTTTATTTGGCAATTATTTGGAATTTATTAGGCTTGAAAGCCTTCTATATACTTCTCAAATATTATTTTGAAAAATGGACGGAATTCCACCCCAAAAAAAAAAAATCTTGAAAATTGACAAATTGGTCTTAAATCTATTATGTCATTTCGATTATAAACTTTCTAATTTTGCTATTTTAGTCTTAAACTTTTGCAAAAAGTTTCAATATAGTCATTTTGACTAATTTTTGTTGGGAAATTGCTGACATGGCAATCTAGTTATTGTAGGCCATCTCACACGTGAGCGATTTCCAATGAATATTAATCGAATGACTATATTAGAGACTAAATTGACAAAATTAGAAAAATTATGATTAAATTAATATGTAAGAACATGACTTATTTTAAGAATGTCAATTTGGAAAACTTAAGCGTAATGTGTCACTTATATGAGAAAAGGAAAACTTTCTACTTTGTGGCTTATTTTATTTCGTGAAAAATAACTGATTTAAAAGATATATTTTTAAACGATCACTTATATCGCTTGCAATAGTTAACTAATAAAATATATTTTTTATTATCGATAATAATTAATATTATTTTCGTGAATTATAAAAAAGAATTCCATTTATTTATTTTTATAAGTGATATAATTAATTATTTTTATGAAAATATTTTTTAAATCATTTATGTTTTTTACTATTAGTTATGCATTGAGTTCATACGAAAGAGAACTTCAGCTGTGCGAATGATGAAGCACGTCAATCGGAAATGATAATGGAGGAGCAGTATTTCCCTGTCAAACCTAATTGGAAGAAGACAACGGACAAAACCACAATGATGACCGGTAGATGTCAAGCCTCATGTCAAATAATTTTAGGCCTTCAGGCCCAACAGTCAACCTTCCATTAAAATTACAATGTCAACCACGCCAATAAATGCGTTTCGCATGACTTACAAGCATTTATTTTTAAATTAATATCACGAAAATTTCAAAATTGATATATCTGTAATAAATTTATTTTAAATTAATTTTTAAACTATAAAAAAATCTCAAATTAGTATACATGTGTTAAATTTACTCCCTATTAATTTTCATTAAATTGTATCGTCAAATTATTGAATTAGATAATAAGGAAGCAGTAACGGATGTACAATTTTGAAGTTTTACCCTCCTAGGATACCAATTTGTGAATTTTTGTGTATTAATAATGAAATGTAAATTTATCACAAATATATCAATTCAGATTTTTTTATGATTAAAAATTAATTTAGATTAAATTGATCACAGATATATTAGTTTGGATTTTTTGTAACATTTATCCCTCTTTTTTTCTTTTACATTAACGCATCTGCAAGAACTTGTTCAACAACTGAAAATCAGCCTACGTAAAAAAGATGCAAAACTTTATTCTCATCAACCTGAAGTATCGTTACAGTTTTTAGTACTAATAATATAAAGATGCAGAATATATCCAAGACACGGAATATAACATTTTAAGCATTTAATTTTTCTTTTTATATCTTAGATATATGAATTTTTGTTCCATCAACCTAAAAAGTGGAAATCTAGATAAAAATATCTCACTAGTTTGTAGTAAACTTGACTCTACGAAATTAAGAAATATCTTTTAAAATAATTAAGAAAAATTTCTTTCAAAATATTAACATAGATGAAAATATCAAATCACTTTTGGTCATACTAAAGATCTGTACTAAAATGAACTCTACGAGATGGGAAAACAATTATAGCTATAAGTTCGCATAAAATTGACTCCCCAGTGCACGGCATGGGATGTGGTACATACGGAGAAAAATTACTTTGGTTCCATTCAGAAGAACATGCAGTAAAAATTGTAATATTAGAGTAATGTTGCTTAAAGGATAATGACTACTTAAGAAAATGATCAAACAATTCGAGTCGAACTAAAAATCTAGTCCATAGGCGACAGACCATCGCAAATCATACTCTGAAGTTTTCTGTTCATCTGATCGAAAATCCAAATTTTATAATATATGACATGAGAGATGTTTTAATGAGTGCAGAGTGTATTTATATATAAGGCAAATTAATTTAAAATGTTTATTAATCTGCTAAAGTAAATATGTTATTTTTCTTAAGTGATAATTCCCACCCTTTAATAAATTCTCTTTAATACCACAAAAAGGTACACATGTGACAAAAAACTCTAAATTGATATATATATATATATATATATATATATGAGAAATTTATCGCTAAAAACCCCAAATTAATACATTTATAACAAATTTACCTTCCGTTCATTTCCGTTATATTGAATTAATACCACGAAAAATCATAAATTAGTCCACTTGTGACAAACGGACGCTAAACCGCCAAACTATACACTCGTCAACTTCCATACGTCATCCAACTCAACAATTTAATTGTAAAATATAATAAAAATTAACGGAGAGTAAATTTGTCACAAATATACCAATTTAAAGTTTTTTTAGGTTAAAAAATTAGTTTATGATAAATTTATCACAAACATATCAATTTGGGGTTTTTCGTAGTATTAACCCTCTAAAGTACTATATATTCATAAAAGTTAGATGTGCAAGAGTAGAGGGGCTGACTAATACATATGTTTTCAATCCAACTCAAAAGACAAAATCAACGCGAAACATGGACATGTAGACTTGTGAATATTTCACAAGGTATTATAGCACAAATCAAGAAACAACCGAGCCTACCCAAAACTATACTTTCTACACAAGTAGCATCCTCTGTATCCACACCAGATGAGCAAGAGAGCACATCGGATCTGAATAGTACAGAATACACAGGGCAAACCACTTCTCAGCTTGCCTTATGAGAAAGCCAAACAAGACATCTGATTTCTGTAATTACCATGCGGAACATGTTACAACTTACAAGGGCAACACAAATGATAGGGAAAGGAACAAGCCGGGAACCAGAACAGATGGCATTGTTCGCTTGCAAGTGCTATAACGAATAATCAATAACTCTATCTTACACATTGATGTAACTCCTTCAGAAAAAAATGTCTGTTTGCTTCGATTGTGCTTTGAGATCTTTCAATTTCTTCAAAATATTTGTGAAGTAATCCTGCAAATACTTCTCTAGGGTGACAATATCCTTAGAATCCACCCCAAGAATATCATACGTCTCATTCATGGGAACAGAGAAAACAGTATCACTTGAAAGCACCTGAATAAGCATGTAACCCATATTAGGCCTCCTCTTATAGGTAAACAGTCTAAAACATCCATGTTATGGATAAGCGAAAATCACTGTATCACTTAAAACCTAGATAGAACATTGCTTCTGACAGAAAAGCAAGATCCTCCAGTGCATTACCTCTGAAAATGCTAATCTGTCAGCAACGTCATTTGTCCACTCAAAAAACCGAGTTATTTGGCGAGTTAGCCTCAAGACCGACACTGGAACTGTAGTCACATTTGCATCTTGTCCAGCAAGTCTCTCACACAATGTTATTACCTGACAAGTATTTTCAATCAAAAAAAAAAAACAGGATACTCTGCTGATAAAGTTAATAACACAAACAAAATCATCAACACTGTTGCTACATTGGCTGATTTAAATTAAGGCTGTTGCTCACAGCAGTGGCACTTGATCATCATTCGAAAGGCTCCTCAACACACAACCGATATAGCTCCTTTCAACTATTTTTATATTCATCAGGATAGAATAATACTTACCAGAAATTAACCTCATCAGGTTAAAAGGGAGAAAAGACAGAATTGGGAAATGTAGACAAGTATCTTAGGCTTTTCAACAACGTTAAGTGATGTCACTTACCTCTTGTGTTGTCCACGCACGAGGTCCAGCAAATGTAAGGAGCTTGCCATTCGCATTTTCCTTGCGTAAAGCTATAAATGTCAATCGAGCTATATCCTGGTGTGAGATATTAATATAACTAGATTCAGACCAAATTATGCAAAATTGGCCTCACAGAATTGTCTACAGGAAAGTAAGAACTGCAACCTCCTATGAGCTAATAACCTGGGTATCCATATAAGCAATCCTAGTTGGAGCATCAGTTCCCCAGACTGATTTTTCTTCCAAGATAGGCACTGCATACTGACCAATCAATCCCTGGAAAATTGGCAATCAGAACTACATTTAGAGACAATCAGCAAGCAATATTCTTTAAAGACAATGTTTAAAATAGTTAGAAACCACTTGATTAAAGTGTAGTTATACCTAGGACACAATATAATTTCATTTAGGTGAACTTTTCCGCTGTTGAACTTCTTAAAGGTTGTTAACCATTACTTAATACTATCAAGACCCAAGAGCAGTGAGAATGGCATGCAGTCTCTGAAGTTCCAAGTCAGCTAAGTGTGCTTCCAAAGACAGAGATCTGATGTTGGCGTAAAGCACAAAGGCAGTCCTCTCACAAGTCAAAATAGTGTTTACAAGTGACTGAAGAGAGGGCCAAGGATGTTAGCCTGGTGAAGCTCTGATTGAATGAGACACTCTGGCCAAGAAAGAAAGGAAAGGAGACAGCTTCCAGTGGACAAAAACAAGCAAGCTGGATTTTTCACATGAGGCATTGCTTCCACTGCGCATTAATGAGAAAGCTAGTCATACCACATTTTTTGTTTGAATGCATATTTTGTTTTTTCCCTCCCTTTTCATTTTTCGTCTTTTGGCTTTACTTTAACTTGAGAGAGGTAAGTAAAAAAATTCTAGTATTGGTAAATATCATGAGTAAGACCCAACCTTCAGTCAGAATGTTTACCTGCATGAAACCACATAAGCGAATGACAATATGATTAAGACCCGAGTCTTTCAGAAACTTCTCTGTACAGTACTTTATCTCCATCAATGGAACCTCTGGATGCTTGTCACAATTGTGGATGGAATAGAACACGTATTTCTGGATACCCATTGCTTTTGCACATTGTATAAGAGCAACTTTCCCTTCCCAATCTACCTAAAAGAACATAAATTTGGTAAGACCAACAAACCCATGGATATGTACCTGAAAGTCAGATGAATTAATTACGGAGTGGATGCACATCAGTGAGAAATGCAGATAAACTTCAGCAGGGGTCCAACTCCATGCCTAACTCAACAAAACTTCTTATGTTCTAAAAGCACATCCATCATCTTATTATCTCGATAAAAGTTAAATATATGAAGAGGAGAGATATCAGTACAAACAAAGACTACTTCATACAGTTCACCTCAAAAGGAAGAGAAGTTCAATGCCAAGTAATCGAGAAAAGTGAAAGAGAAAATTGTATTGTCTCTGATGAAATGTAATCTGCTTCAGCAGACAACCATGTGTTAGCCAGAAACATGTTCATATGCCAATCCTGATGACAAAGAGAAAAATGACCTTAAGTGGTGGGACTGTGAATATTGAAAACTAAACCAAGTTGGGTTGTTGCTCTACTCTACCACCAGTGACATTGTCACCAAAAGGGAATTAAGTATCTCAAGGGAAAAGGGGAGTGAAAGGAGAACAATCACGTTTATTTCAATATACTGTTCAATTAATTCATGGAATGGGGCAGTGAAGGAGAAAAAGTTAAAGTAACTGTTCATATTACTGTAAAGAAATGCTTGATGAGAAAAGGAAGAAGATCAAGAATTCACCTTCTTTATTGGTTCCTCGGGGCGCCCCGTCGCACAGTCAATAACCGTATGAATCCCCACAAGTGTTGCAGGTATAGTCTCCGGCCTGCTCAAATCTGCCTAAATGTTGGAGGACAATCCTAGTTTAGAATTTGCCATTGAACCCAGGAAACTCAAAAGACGACCATTACGACAAAGGAGAAATTATATTCCAACGAATTAGACTAGGAAAAATGACTGGTCAGGTTGAAGTGATCATGTCATAAGTCATGGCACCTACATTGACAACTGTAGCACCCCAATCACGAAGGAAATCAGCCGGAGCGGGTCGAGGCCTGACTAGACATCGGACATCATAACCTTCATCCAGAGCCCGTCTTACGACTTGCCTGCCCAGTGTCCCGGTGGAACCAACCACTAGAATGCTGGTTGGCCTAACCGGTGTCCCCGGAGCAAGGTTCGCAGCTGCCGGCGCCTGCGCGGTGCACGTGACTAACGGCCGAGCGTGGGATTTCCCTGCCAAAAAGATGCGAAGAGGACAGAACAAAACAAGGTGCGAATCGAGTGAGACTGAATGCTCTTAATCCATCGAAACCAAGCACATGACACTGAAAATACTCACATTTCCAAGCAGCATGAGTGAATGACTCAACATCCAAGCACAAGAAGTGAAATCTAACACTCAGGCACCGTTTTTTCAGTAGAAAATGAATGATTTGTAAAACATTTTCCTAAAAATGATAGCTTATATCGCTTATAAAAATGAACGAACGAAAAGAAATTTCGTTGTCTACGAAAATGTTCAGATATAAATTGTTACCAATAATGAAAACATTTTTCATTGGTGATACAAATGATCTAAATTAAAGTGCTTGCTCTCGCAGTACAAGGAGCTAAAGTAGAATGCACGGGGCAAATCGCAACATTTTTTTAGGCTGCGGGAACTTCACACTAAGCTGCGCCGATTCGCACCGGCCTCTCACGACAATCCGACGACGTTCGACGCGAATTGCACGATAACCCGAGTGCTGTCGGAAGCTCGAGAACCGAACTCAAGGCCGGCGTGGGGGCGTACCTGGGGACGGCGACGGGGAGCTGGCGAGAGGCGAACTCGAGCAGCCGGACGAGACGAGGGCGTCCGCCGCGAGGGAGCGCCGCCACGAGAGCCCCACGGCGGCGGCGGCGGGCCCGCTCCCACGGCGACGGTGGCGGGGCGTGGAGAATTGCGATGGCAGTCGCAAGGCCATGATGATATCTCTCTCTCTGTCTCTCTGTGTCACAGATACATGCTCCAGTACATGCTGTGTGGGAATAGCGAATGGACAAGAGGAGAGAGAGAGGGGGAGGGAGAGAGAATGGACGGGAGTGGGCCACGTGGTTTTCGGAAGTGGATCACGATTTTGTCCAGCTCCGCATTCTATTTGGCTCACCTCCGCTCCGGTCCCACTCCCACTCTCCCGCCTCTTTCCGTTGAGGATCACACGACGCCGTTCGGCAGTCATGGCCCGATGTCCGCTTTCCATAGCTTTGCTTAGAATGCGCATGATTTCTCAATACTTAAAAATTTTAGTTTTTTATTTTTTCTTCAAATTTATTTCTAGAATTGAAATCTATTCTAAAAATAAAAAAATTAAATTACATTCAAAATGAATTTATGTTCCAAACCGCATTAGGATAATAGAAAAACAAAAATAGAGGAATATAAATTTTATCATGTGCGCCAGTCTAGTATCATCTAGATAGAAAATGTGGCTTCCCTCCTAAGGGCGGTGGAAAATAATTTTCATAAAAATTATTTTAAAGGGAAAATATTTCTTTCTTTTTTTTATTGAACAAGAAGGAAAATAACTAGCTCTCAGTTGCTTGGTGATGGTCCGCCGCGGTGGTTCAGCTGAGCAGGTGCTAGACTTCAATCGAGGAGGTTTAGTGTTCGAAAGCTAGCTTGAGACTCTTGGCGACTTACCCGGTGGCACGTCGCCCCCAGTGATTTACCTCCGACTGCCGGCCGTGCGGAGTTTTCGAGTCACAAAAAAAAAAAAAAAAAATAGATAAAGCATCCTAAAAAAACGTACTTCAGAAAAAAAAAAATTCAAATAAGTAATCACTTTCCATTTCAAAAAAGTAATCGTAGAGTAATATCACCGTAAGGAATCCGAACAGAAAGGGGAACCGAAGAGGAGTGAAGACCGGTAAAGAGAGAGAGAATGCAGATTGATGTTTTGTGTGAGTGCGTGTAGAAAAGGAGCTCCAGAAAACGATTTCCTTCTTCCCACCATGGAGAAATCATTTCCTTTGATTTCAAGCATGGTTGTCTCCCTCGACGGCATAAAAAGATCTTTTCCGTCAATTGCTCACTTCCAGACAACCAATCGCAATGGCATGAGAGTTCGAAAAATCATCCTATGAAGATCTTTTTCCTTTAGAATTTTCTGTAGTTACCCTGCTCGCTTGATACTTAAGTAAACTGTCATCATGCAAAAGCCATGTGCCCGAAAGTGTGTTTTGTACCAACTCCTACCAACGACACCGACCACGCGAACGGATCAGAGCTTCTGCCACTGATGTTGTCAAAAACATTCGCCCATAAAAAAATAAAAAATAAATAAAAAAATAAATAAAAATAAAAACTTGATAAAACATCATGGAACATATAATTCCTACAAAATTAAGCTACCGATTCTTATTCCCCTGTTCCTATCTTTTGTCAAGTTCCTCTGCCTTACGGCAAATGGTTTAAGAATCACAGCAAAAAGAAGAGGCCCAAAATTTTGTAATTTACAAGGAACTGCCTGAATAAAATCAAGAAAAAAAAAAATCCTGAAAGGCTGGGGATTCGCTTGCAATTAGCCCCCGATGCGGTTGAGAACATCAGGCACTGGATTTCTATATACAATGCGCCTTCTTGATGTTGTCCTAAGAACCCAGAAGGGGCTCCGAAGGCTGACGGGAAGACCCCAAAGAATTTAATGGTGAATCGATTAAGGGCTAGACTGTAACTTCCTTCAGTCAGAAAACATCTCTTCCAGCTCTGGCTGCTCGATTTTGAGTAGGTTAGTTTCAGAATCCGATCCGTTCAGTAAGCGTTTCCCTTGGCTTTCATTTCCATCTTCCATATAATCCATGTCAGGCCCATCTTGTTCATCTTCGGGTTTCTGCTCCTCCATCGTGTCATACGTCGACATCTTCTCCACGTTTTTCTCTTTATCATCTTCACTGCTGTCATCGATTCTTCTGGGGGCATCTATGAGTGCCCTGTCCTTTGCTTCAGGCTTCTCACAAATGCAAGACGATGGATTTTCATGGAACTCGCCCCTGCCTGGCCTGACCTCATTGGGTTCTCCCATAAAACCAATCTGATGAGTTCGAACCCTGGAAGCAAATTCCTCCCATGGAATGCTACTCCGATTTAGGAATAGTTTATATAGCTTCTTAGCATTTGGCCTTATTGTTGGTTTGTGCCCAAAGTATCTCCTGAATCACAACATTGTCAATTAGGATGAGCAGAATGGTGATCGACAGCAAGCAGCAACTTGAACATTGGAACTCATGTGCGCAGACTGTATCCTCAGTTACTCATTTCTACGCAGTATTGTAATCACGACATCAGAATGAACCACAACCAGATAAAAGATAAGAGACTACCTTCTGCCAGCTAAAATCTTGGCCATGTTTCCATTGTTGTTGGTAACAAAAACATTGCTTTCATCACAAACAATGAAGTCCAGTGCAGCCATCCGAGATGAAAATGATGAGAATGGTGCCAACTCTTCCTTGCTTGCAATAGTCTCCTTTGAATGAAAATTGGGAAAGAGTGCTTTCAGTGGTGCCAATGTCTCGTTGCCACCATACACCTCACCAGAAGCCACATAAATGTGGACATCACTTCCAAAGCCGAGTGCCCTCAGCATCAGACCAACTTCCTCCGGAGTTAGTGGGCATCTTCCATGCCTCCTTACTTTGTCAGGGTTGCTTGCCTGCAGTTTCATGAAAATTGCTCTACTTTAGAGGCTCTCTATAGTCTTTTTCCCATGTTTATCACTAGTTGTATGCCATGATCGCCTTACATGTAAAGTTTTCCACCTCTTTCGAATAGCACCAAGCTCCCGCCTTTCTTTCTCTCCACCACCATAATCGCATCCAGAGAATGCAAGCATGTCTGGCTCGAACCTATAACGTATCACTGATCCAATCAATAGGTTCATCTTTTTGTTTCTTCATACTGTCAAACCTAAGCTATTATGGTTTTTTGTAGTCTTTGGTATAGAGAAGCAATAGAGAAAATTTTGTCATACCTAACAAAATTGACAAACAGATATATACAACAGTATTTTTACACACGGAGTGGAAGGACTGACTACATCAAAATGCACAGCAGTGACCTACAAAAATGAGAGTTAACAGAATAATAAGGAAAACGTACCTCAAGTGAAGGGCTATAAAGTGACTGCTTTTCGACCTCATCCTCTCTACCAATGTCCTACCCATCTCAACAATTGGAGCTGTGAACTTCAAAGCATGGTAGTTTACTCTGCATCTCAGCTTTTGCAGATCTTTGGCCAGCCTGTTTGATAGTCGGTAATCAAACTTGGTAAGTTGAACAGCCTACAATGAGAAGAATGTGAACATGTCAAATGAATCAAATCAGGAAACTTTATAGAAATAGTTGTGAAACAAACACAAAGATTCATGGGAACTAAAATATTTGGATGTCAGAATGTGATCCAAACTTTTTCAACCAACTAAAATTGTGCAGAAATCAGATTGAACTCCAAAACCTTCTCAACCAATCGTAAGTCACCCAAAAACTAGCCCTCAGAGGAAGAATATCAGTTGTTAACAATTCAACAGAACAGGTTTGAGCAAACAAAACACATTTCTAGCACTATTATATCTCTCCAGGACAATGTAGCTGAGCCCACCTTTTCAGGAGCTAACATATATTATCACAATCCTCCATTTCTGTGCACAATTTTCGGTCCAGCTTCTCTGGTGAAACTTCAAGCACAAAAATATTACATTTTGTAGCCATTTTAATGCAAATTCTGAACATGATGTTTGGATTGTATGTGTAGTTCTAACCCCTGGAATAGTAAGTAGATCCTTTTCCCATACATGCACCTTTAAGTGCATCAATTGGAGAGATTTCTTCTCATGCACTAACTCACTAGCAATATGGAGGTAGATATTCTCCAATATATTTTAGAAGAGAAAAGCTTCAGTTCAACATCTGCGCTTGAACAGAGTGAAGAACTTTCAACAATAAATGTATCCGGTATCGTTATAAAAAACAGTCCTTACATGCTTTTTGTTTAAGACAGGCAGAACACGACTTTGATAGCACTTTGGGTTGCACTTCCGAGGGACCCTCATGGTATATGGATTCAGTGCTTTTCCTCCCTTTTCTGGGAGCTGCTTAATGATTTCTACATCCTCTGAGAGAGAGGAAATAAACCATTCGACATCAAAGATTTCGCTGAAGTTGCTGCACCGAGCACAATACCCATGTAAGAGCAGATATTTTGTGCCTACTGCAATATAAATAACCAAACTTTATAGGGTTGTTATTTAATAGAGAAGTCAAGAAACCTTGAGTCTTTCCAGAAAGATTTCTGGTCCAGCTTGGGCACAACAAGGGTGGCATTCAGTATATAAGCTGCGACTACAGCATCTGTTATCTGCATCAACACAAATAGGAGGAGTTCATACTGGGAGTACATATGTAGTAAGCCAGATGTAACTAAACTGGACAGATTATGACATCAAAAGAAGAATATCACTTCCACAGCTGGAATAGATAATAATAGGGATGTCCGTTCCCAGGATCATTGAACATGTGGAAGGAAATCGCACTTAACCACAGAAAGCGAGACAAAAGATTCAAATACTGCTTAAGTTCAAAACAGCATATCTTATCACAATTTCGGGAAGCATCTCATCAAAAGCGACTACATGGCAAAGGGTTTAGATATCTAAATAAAAGTTAGCAATCATTGAACACTCAAGAATACCGTTTATCAAAAGTCTAACAAGGTATATACTATATAACATTGTGTGTGCTGAAGTGACCAAACGCCGTTATTGTACCAGAGCTGCAGCAAATTAATACAGATATTTTCCAGAATTGCTTCATATTGAGGTTCTCCAAAACATTTGCAGGGAAATACAACCACTTCTCAAGGTGATAATCCACAAAATCAATGATAAACTGAACTCATGTCAAAGAAAACTAAGATTATGAAAGAAGAAAAGTAAAAACAGGTATGGCTAAGATTGCAGCTTAGGTAACTTACCCCTGTTCTTTGTTGATTCAACCCTCCACTAGTGGCAATCAACAGGTATCGGTTAGGTTGTGTTTTCTTCTCAGCGGCTGCAAAGGGGAAAAAAAAAAACAGAGTTTATAATCCATATAAGCCAAATGCCAAGAATTATCTCAAGCAGACAGCAATAAAAATTAGTCATAGAGTTTATAATCCATATAAGCCAAATGCCAAGAATTATCTCAAACAGACAGCAATAAAAATTAGTCGAAATGACGGCCACCATTGTACATAACTAGTAAATGCTTCAATCGCTGCTCTTCCACCTCCCGATAAAGGGAAAATTGAAGCCATGCCAGAAAAGGAGAGAACTTGTCGAGCGTAACACCGATTGATAGAATACAGAATCAACGCCAGATTAAATTACTCTTTTCTTTCCTCTCTTTTTCTAGTCGAAAATGCAAAGAAGTCTAATTGAGGCAAATTGAAGATGAATCTGTCGTTCCAAGATTCGTGCCACGACTGATTGCAGCAAAGGATGAGAGACAGTCCGAGCGAGTCAACATGCGAGATATGAACGGGAAAATGCTTACTCATGAATTTGCCGCTGGCATTGCTGCAACCATAGAAGCAGCTCGACAACCTCGAAGTCCACAAATCACTGCTGAGGCTTCCTCCACTGGACTGCTCATTTCGCATCCAAAGGAACAAAAAGAAAAAGCGAATCTCAAGATCAACCAACGAGACGAACGCGACAGCGCAGATTGAAATGATTCAACCTATCAACACCACCACGCCGAAGACGCGGTTCGAACGTTCATTACCGGAACGCGGAACACGCCGCCGCCCGCCGCGGGCGATTCCTCCTCCAATCCGCCGCCAGCCCGATCCGACGACCCCTGATCACGGCGCCACACGAAAAAGGAAAAAAACAAAATGAAAGAAAACAGCGACGTCAGCGCGACTCGATCCTCACTAACGGAGCTCACACGAAGATCGAACGCGAACACGCTCGTCCGAGCATACGTACCGAGCCGCGGTGGCGCAGCAGGAGCTGCTGCTGGTGCCGGTGCAGCCGCAGCTGCTGCGAGGACGAGGACGGCGACGGCGAGAGGAGGGAGAGGAGGGCGAGGAGGAACAGGAGGCAGCCGGACGCGGCGGAGATCAGCGGGAGGAGGCCGCCGAGGGGCCCGCGGAAGCGGCAGCTGTGGCGGAGCGTCGCGCGGAGGAGGCGGTGGAATCCTCCCCCTCCGCCGCCGCCGCCGCCGCCGCCGCCGATCTCTCGCTTCCGCTTCTTCATCGAGAGCTTCTGCTTCTTCCGCTTCTTCTTCTTCTCCTCGCGACTGTCAGTCCTCCTCGCGAAGCGAACGAAAATCGCGGCTGGCTGCAGACACAAGAAAGGGGAGGAGGCCTTCATCCTCGAAGCGAACGCGCCTAAAAATCGTATGCTCTGATCGGAGTTCCGCTCCGGTGCGGCCGATCCCACGCTCCCGAGCGCTCCCATTGGCTGGCCCTCGTAACCATCCGATCTCCCCACGTGCTGACACGTGGCCTCCTTCCTTCGCTCGAGTAGGTCGCCGTAGACGATACTTGATAGCGAGGTCGGAGTAGGTCATTCTCATTCGGTTGCTGTTTTCACAAGAAAAAAAAAACGAATTTTTTTAAAAAATATATTTCGAAAAAAATAAAAGGATTAGGTATGGTGATTTCTAGTTCAAAGAATCAAAGTTAGTTATGGAGAGTGGAAAATTTGCCAAAATTGACACTATTCCGCACGTTTTTTAAATATAAATATCGATGTATTTGAATGCGACCTGAAATGAAGTGATATATTATTGACGGATATTTGAATAAGTCAATCACGTCTAACAACTTATTAGGATTTATCATGATATCGATATTTTGTGATTGCACGAATTCAAGGTGATCTAATTTTGATGGTGATGTATCTTTTTCGATGGATCTACCTTCCTCTTCCCTTGCGATTTCTTGATTTTTAAATTTTTCTATCTGCATGTGTGTGAATATATCTCGTGATCAGACTAGATGATGTCGACAAAAACATCATTTTTTGAAAAAAAAAATTGAATCATTTAAACTCATTTACTATCCTCCTAATATCCAAATAAATATATTCAGAATCAAGGAAGTTAAGTTTTACAATCTCATTGCTGGCCTTAGAAAAATCAAAAAAGTAACGTCTCAAGTTTTTTATCCGCATTTAATATATATAAATGCGTCACTATTTAATTTTCAATAGATAATTAAAAGCATGCCTTTTTTTGGGGGGGTCTAAAAAGCATGCCTAAAATGTACAAAAACGGAAGGTACGAGCGACTCCATGCTAACCCCGCCCACTCTCACCTCCTCTTCTCCGGCAAGAATACCTTTTGTTTTCTCTCTCTCTCTCTCTCATCACGTGGCGGTCACGTGCCCCTCTGACCAGCACCGGAATCCCTTCTCTTCTTCTTAAACAACTCTCGCGACCAAAGAGCGCGACCGCAGGCCTCGCCGGCCATCGATATCGCCCGGCGAAAGAACAGGCGGCCGCGATTGCTCCAGAGCCGGGGGAGCATGGCGCAACATCCTTCGTCAAATAGGTTATCGCTTTTTCTTGGTCCTCGATTGGTTACGCTGTTCGATGCGATTGAAGTTTGGTGGTTTTGTTGTCTATAATTCGACATTAAAATTGATTGAGCGGGTGGAACCAATATAGGGATGGGACGATGAAAAAATTGTATAATATCTATAAGGGTCAACTTACTTAAAATGTATCATCCGACTTATTCAGATCCCATCGATGACTATTTCAAGATACTTAATAAGCAAATTATTAATTATGCATGACACGATGGAGGCAATTGCTCTGAAAATTACAAGGTAGCTGCCGAGTTTGATCGAGTCAAAACAAGAGCCGACCGTATTGTTCTGTTGTGTACTGAAAAAGCCACGCGATTAATTTTTGCTATGTTCACGGGGACGTCCTCACCACATAATCAATCCTAGAGCGAGAGTTAATATATATATAATTATCATCCTTTTAATATAAAATAAAGAAATTCACATGACCGATACATAATGACTAGTGTGAGTAGAACCAATAAATCATGCTCCACAAAAATATTAAGAAATTTCTACAGATTTAGAAAAAGAAAAAAAAAAGGGCAATTGTCTTTTCATCCCTTAGTACCAATTTTCACCTAAATGAATTGAAATCATATGATTATTATTATTATTGTATTGGTCTCTCATGATACTTATTACTTGGGACTTCGATTGAATCTCGTTGGGCTAACTTTTACCTTGTTTAGTCAAAGGCAAACTCATTGCTTGTTTCTTAAGAAGTAATCAATCCATTACCCATTAGTACTAGAGCTAGAGAACAAAAGGGGCTTTTAAAAGGGATTGATAATTCACGGAAACCCATTTCGATTCATCAATCACAATTGACCATCTAATCCGATTTTCGTCGAGTCTAGATCATTAAATTGAGTTTTAATCATCACCCTCCGGAGTATAAATACCTCACCCCTTTAGTCCTCGGATTTTGTGGTTTAAGATTGTTCTCGAGACTTGATGTTGAATCGTACATGTCGAGAAACACAGTGGTATCGAAATCAATGTGTCCAATGTTATAGTATTGGCCAAGTTAGAGTGGTCATCGACTCACTGATTACGATTCACCATCTAATCCAATTTTCATCAAGCTCGGATAATCGGATCGAGTTCTAATCATTAGCCCTAAGCAGCTCCCCCCTTCAGTCCTCGAATGTTATGGTTTAAGGCCATCCTCGAGACCTGCTATCTAACCAATCATGTCAAGAAACATAGTGATATCGACATCGACAAGTCAAATGCTATTCTAAGTTCCAAGTTGAGGGGTCATGCATGGCATGCACATAAACAAAATTTGATCACGACTCTACAACAAATGGTTGCCTCAAATGCGTTGGAGGGCAGGTGAGACATGATAAGAGAGGATGCAAATGTCAAAAGGGGTTTGCTGCTTCTTTAATGATTTTGAATTCGAGAGACAGCTTAACATGATGATTATTCCTAGATTTTATCTTCAAGATCTAGTTCTTTATTTTATTTTATTATTTTATTTTATTTGCCCCAAATTTTCTAGATCTAGTTGGCATCCTATTAAAAGAAATGGCATTTGAAAACGGAACAAATGGATGGGGCATTGATCATCATTAATTTTTTTTAATGTGGGAAAATGAAGTTCTTGATGTTGACCCAAAGGACTCGAGGGCGAAATGCCTTTTATCAGGGTAAGACGTCTACTAAGCAAGGCATAACCTAGGAAAGAGGATTTGGATCTTTGCTTTTACGACAACTTGTTGGATAATGTTGTCCCCGGTTCTTTCTCCAACATGACACAACTACCGAAGATGCGCCTCTAAAATATTCATATTAAAATATAGAGCTGAATATGCACAGGGAAGAAAGAGGATCTGAAATCGATTTGGATTTTGCGCCTTAGAAAAAGTGAGATGATTTCATGCCCAAATTGACAAAAAGATTTACATTGAAAAATCGTCAAAACATTTAGAACTGAATTAACTAAATTAAAAATTTTAGAACTAAATTGATCGTTGTATAATAAGTTTGGGACTTTCTGGACAATTATCCTTTATATTGATAGTCTATGTTTGGTCTCATTATAAAAAAGTGAACTTAGTTAATTTGGTGCGTGAATGTTAGTGCAAAACACTACCTAAGTCAAAGAAGCATAATGAGAATTATAGCATGCATAATTATTTTAATCAAAAGAATCATATCATGAATATTATTATCTAGGAAGGAGGAAAAAAAGGTTAATAACTAAAGAAAAAGTACTCTTTTCTTCTTTGTTTGAAAGTGTTTTTTTTTTTTTTTAAAGACTGCATCGCTTTTTTTTTTTAAACATTGTCCGCTTTTTTTCTTCTGTTCAACGAAATATTTTTATTAAATTACACATTAAAAATAAATTCGAGACACATCTTATTTAAATCGATACTTTCTACATCAGAACAGTAAAATATTAACGTACTTTTAGTGGAAAAAAATCATTGTCATCTCACTTGATAAGCTAAAAGTACATGAATCGCTCAATAGACATGAATTAACGTAAGATTAGTGTATATGGTTTTGACAGAAATACATATATTACAAAATAAACTAGTAGCTAGTTTGGGAGACGATACGGATTGGATTTAATTACTAAAGACTTTATATAACCTTCAGGACGGATTTGGGATATTATAGTCGAAAACTTTGTACCTAAAACCATGTATGTGTGACGAGTAAAATGCTCATAATTATTAACTACTTTAAATTTTATAACAATTTTTGAGATTTTTTTAGTTGTCTTTATTTTGCTAAAACTCTTAAGATTTCTTACAAAAATCTCAGAACGCTTTAAAAAAAATTTGGTACAATATAACATTTTGCAACGATGACCATTTCATACTTAACTTGTAATAATTGTTACATCTTAGATTTTAATGATCGTCGTGCTAAAATTTCAATCTTATACTCTAAGAATTGCAACTTTTTAATAAGACATTTACAATGTCCGAGTTTGGAATAATAGTTGCCTTTACAAATTTATAGCTGTTTATAATATTCTTAACATAACGCTAATGTTTATCATAAAATATTATGTTGGGTTGTAGGTACTAGACGAGAATTTGACTGCTTTAATAAGGTAGGTCTGAGATATTACATCAAGACAGTAATGGAATTGGGAAATAATTGCACATCATAAAGTTGTTTTCCCACCAAACTCGTCATGCTTCCAGCCCTAGGAAGAGCGGGAAAAAAGGAAGTTGATGGTAGGGCACGTGAGAAGCGATAAAAACTGACAAGCCTTTGAGGTCCATGCCTTGATTTTTCACTGTCAAGTACTTGAAAAGGCACTTGTTAGGTGACTACATGTTAGGGTTTTATAGGTCGAGACCTTGCTATTTATGGATTCATTTTATCATCACTTTGGTTAGTTCCATGTTCTAATGCTTCATGTAACATACCTAATCACTCGCCATACTTTTTTTGTGATCACTCCAGAGACTAGTACACAATGATAACATGCTACAATCAAATACATCTTATTGTAATTCATATAGAAATTCTTCGATGCACATATAACTGAAAATATTTGTTTGTGATTGAAGGTTCATCAATCCCTTAAATAAATGTAAACGTGCTAAAACAGCAATTCATCTTTCCACCATGACTGCACTTCAAATATATATTTTTAATTCTATATATAAACAATGAGTAACAAGCCCCCAAGAATCACATGCTTTGGCATTAAACTATCTATCTCTAAACTAGCAAAACTTTATCTATTACCAATATGTCTGTCTTTGCATATATTTTTGCAATTTTGCCACGAAATCCAAGTGGGGTTGTTGGCCTGTGAAGTGCTTAGATACAAAAGACAACATTGTCATCTGCTTTGGATTCTGTTTGGCCTCTGAAGTGCCTTAGATGCAAAAGAACAATTGTGGACAGAGAGAGAGACAGACATGTCCTGTCTAGTCTGCAGTAATATGTCGTTGGGCTTTGGGTCTGTCCTCTTTCGGGGTTCAGTTTCAGTTTCAGATTGGCTTGCCATTTGGGAGATGCCCACTGCTCTCATCAGTAAGCAGATCTCATGCCAATCAGAATATCTATAAGTATGCCCCATTTATTTTGAAAAAAAAAAAATGAATGATTTATAAAATACTTTTCTAAAAATAATTACTTGTAAGTATTGCTTACAATCATTAATAAACATATTTAAATATTTTTATGAACGATGAAAATATTTATTGTTCATTCATTTTTAAAAACAATAGAAATGACCATTTTAAGGAAAATATTTTTCAAATCATTCATATTTTTCAATATAAATAGAGCCTTGGAGAGAAAGATGAAATGCTGACTAATTAAGCAATAATATCTTAAAATTATAAACTTAGATGGATTTACAAATTTGTGCAGATGTTGTCAAAGCATTGCTTTCGATCTTTATATCACGTCTTGCAGGTTTAAGACTAATGTGAATGCCCCACATTGTGTTTAGGCTGTGGATGAGTCAAGTCGAGTTGAGTTGATACGATACTAGACTCGAGTTTGAATCGACTTAACTCGCATACTCAATGCTCGAAACTCAACTCTAGATAGATCGTTAAAGTCTTTGCTTAAGAAATAATAATAATAATAATAATAATAACGACTTGACGAAAGCTGACTAGCATGGGATTTTATGTTGATGAATGAAAGGCTGGAACGTCTATTAGAAGGCAAATCCATTCCGGGAACAACAATCCATCTTTCTCCCCCATCAACGGCGAGGATTCCGGGCGTGAAGATAAAGGTTGGAATTGAACCCACAGGACGGAAGAAAAAGATGATTGGAATTTCCCAGTTTAAAATTTTCTTCATGAACCTGAAAACCTAATTTCTCAGGATATTTGGCCTTATTTTAAAGAGTGAAGAAAATTATTGTTAGAATTTATATAAGCATTTAAAATTGAGGCGGCCATATGGTCTTGATTGTCATGATTGTAGATTTGTAGTCAAGACGGTAAAATTATTTATTTCGTGCATTATAAGACGTTAAATTGATACCGAGGGGCATCGGTTCCCTGTTTATTTGATATTCTGATCCATGTGCTCTCCACTTATTTCCAGCACTTAGCCAAATGTTATGATGGCTAGCCCTTTGTATGCTCCATCCATAAGTCTCGCTGAGACTACTTATCGATCTCGCTACTGCATTGTTCTTGACTGCTGCACCATATACATGTCCATGTCCATGTCCATGTCGAATTGTTGTCGATTGTTTATCGAGTTAGATTATTTTCATCGACCAATCTTCACCTGATCGATAAAACTCCATTGCTTATCAATCACAATGAATTGGTTACTTTTTTTTAGAGCAAACACTCATAAATCATTTCCACCACCATGTGATACCTCTTTTCTATGCAATCGGTAGATGTGAGCCTGCTCAATCCTAATCATGAAATCATATAAAATCCATGTGAGACACATCATTTAATTGCTAAGATGGAGTCTAGCGCTACGAGATTTTGTTGCCCTCCGTTTGTCACATTTGCTTCTTCCCCTTCGTCAACAATAGAGCAATATGTCCCAATAGAACCCTTAGATTATATGGAGTGATTTTAGATCACTTCAAACTTGACCATCTCTGGTCGGGTGGATCGAATTGGGCCCATTAATTAGAGGTAAAAAGTCATCACAAATCAGAGCGTCTAAACTTTCTTTCCGACGATCTTGCATTAAAAATTAGCAGAGTTTGAGAATGCATTGATTTCCTCAGTTTCCAAATTACCATAAAGCTTATACATATCGATAGTTGCTCTAACTATACTTATGAATCTAGATGATTAATCAAACCGTATGCGATGATCGCACTTGTCATTTATACACAATTGTACTACACAACATCCGTATTTCATTAACGATTTTATAACACGTGTCCGAGCAGGTGACATAAGTAGAAATTAAATATTCGGTTCCCACTATGTTGTACACAATGTTTGTATTTAACAAAATGCCTGATTCATTCTTCCAATGATGAGCCTAAACATAATTGTCAGAAATACACAAGAAAATATAAAAATGATGACTTGCAACCTATAGCTAAAAGCAATGTATGAATCTCATGAATAATCGCCTTTTTCAGGACATGGCATGGAGAATTCTGTCAGATCGTTCATCGGCTAATTTATTCCAGAAAAGTGCCGAACTTTATATAGAAAATTTTTAATCTAGAAGTAAGGGCTCTTTTAGATTATTAATCAGAATACAATACCTATAGCACTTAACATTGTGAAATTAGCTGCTTTAAACGGTGACTCACTTGTATATACATGTTCAGCCAAAAAAGAAAAGAAAAGAAAAGAAAAGAAAGCAATGTTCAAGGGTGAAAACAGCCTTAAACACCACCAGCCAATCTTCGAACGAGCTTTTCAGGGTTGCACTTGCAGGGTTTCGTAACTCCATCCGCATCCAAAGTTATAAACTTGTAAAACTCGAGGTACTTGAAATTCATTGACTCAACCACGATTTGTAGATCTAACATTGATTTTATGTCATTGAGGTTATAAAATTAGATACTCAGAGTTGAAAAATATATTAACTAATCCATCATTTTCAATTCCACACAAAAAATTACTTCGGGCCTAGGCCCGAGCCCAAAAAATGCCTCGAGGCCCGGCCTGTGCTCGCTCCCCGTTAAGCTTTGCCCAGTCGGCTATCCACGAATCTTTGATTGCGGTGCACAAAGGGCGAAAAGTCTGCGCTTGTGCAACCTGGTCAATCACCTGTCGTCAAGGTCAAGGTACCTTGGGCTAGAGAGAGAAAGCTGACGTGTCTGCATGTCTTTAATCAGTCAGTTTGAAATATTGCATCAAGACGATGACGGGATTGGAAAGTAATAGCACATCATTGGGGCGTCGTCCCACCAAACTCGTCATGCTTCCATCCCTAGGAACATCGGAAAAAGAAAAAAGAAGGTTGATGGTAGAGTTGGTTAAGAGTGATAAAAATTGACAAATCTTTGAGGCCCATATTTTGATTTCTCATTGTCAAGGACTTGATGGGCACCTGTGAAGTGACTACAAATTAGGGTTTTACAGGTTGAGGCCTTGCTCTTTCTAGATTCGTTCCACCATCACTTTGGTTAGCTCTGCATTCTAGTGTTTCATGTAAATTACCAGGTCACTAATCATATGTACCTTTCGTAAGTGTTTGATTATGATTATAATCTTACTTTGCCCAGCAAAAGGAAGTAACAAACAATAAGGACATGTTATAGCCTTCAAGGTTGCGATTTTTCTTTACTATGCGCAATGGATATTTTGAAAACTCAAATTTTAAATGAGATTTGACTAACTCCACATTGAAAAACAAATCGATCGTATCTTAAACTAACTGTAATTTTTCTCTAATTTAACTACGTAGCTAAGCTAACCCTAGAAGCATTCACATCCCGCATTCGTATATATGTTTTTACATTTCCATAACCTTTGGGAGTTTCCTTAATCAAGTACATTTCATCATATTTCGTATCAAAAGGTCCTTTAATGCACAGATAATTGAAAAGTCTTCAACAGACAGATGAAATATATCTGTTTGTGAAGGAATAGTTATCAATCCCTTAAACAAGTGTAATTGTGCTGGAAATGGCAATTCATCTTTCCACCATAACTACACTAAATAATTTATTTTTGTAACTAAATAATGAGTAACAGGCCCCCAAGAATCACATGCTTTGGCATTAAACTATCCATCTCTAAACTAGCAAAACTGTATTTATTACCACCAATCTGTCTGTCTTTTCACATATTCATGTAATTTTGCCACTAAAATCCAAGTAGGGGATGATGGCAGAGAGAATCCTCCCTTTGTTTAACCGGGTCTCTCGTTTAAGACAGCATTGTCATGGCCTTTGGATTCTGGTTGGCCTTTGGAGTCTGAAGTGCTTATAGATACAAAAGAATAAATGTGGAGAGAGAGAGAGAGAGAGAGATGTTCTGTCTAGTCCGCAGAGTCATGTCGTTGGACTTTGGATTTGTCCTCCTTTGTTTATCAGTTTGAGATTGGCTTGCCATTTGGGAGATGCCAACTGCTCTCACCAAACATTATCCGCTTTAATTTTTTTCCATCTATTGAACGAAATATTTTTAATAAGTTAGGCACTTTTCTACATCAAAGCAATAAAAGATTAACCTAGTTAAAAAAGTACATGAATCACTCAAAAAACACCGAATTAACATAAGATAGTGTTTAGCTCAAAAAAAGAAAAAGAAAACATAAGATAGTGTATATGGTTTCAACAAAAATACATATATTATGAAATAGGCTTTGTCGATTGCATGTTATGATTTTCTGTGATTTGTACCATCATTAGGGAACTAATTAAAGACAAACGAAAAATGTAGTATTTTTCTCAATTTAAAAGATAAGTCAAAAGTCAATTATTCAAATAGGAACTATTTCCAAGCAGTTATGGAAAAAAGGATATCATATCCGAGCACTAATAGAAAAAAATATCCAGGAATAAATTGACACAATTAAAAGTTTAAAACTGAGTTGACAAATTGATAAAAGGGTTTATGAATGAATTCACAAAGTTAAAAGGCCTATGACTAGATGAGCATAAATATAATAGATTTATGATTTTAAAATAATTTCTCCGTCCTCGATGTAGTGACTTGACGTACAATTAATACTTTTCAACTTGTTAATATGATTGGCCAAAAAAAAAAAAAAAACACTTGTTAATATGACTACTTTATCCGATATATATATATTAATATCAGATAAAAAGTTTTTTCATCCCATCCTCGAGAACTACAGCCAACTAAACGCTTTAGCTGAGGACGCCACCATTCCCATTCGCAAATGGAATACCGTGACAGAGTTGGACTCCGCCACTTCGAACGACTTTCATTGGCTTGACGTATCAAAGTCGTCGCTATTCTTTCTACTTTCTGTCCTGACACAAAAACAAACACATCTGAGAGCATACAGCGTAAGCACATTGCTGTTCTCTTGCCTCTGGCGCTTTGCTAATTCCTCTTGACGAATCCCAGATCAGATTCAAGGAAGACTCCACATCTCGCTGTGATCAACATCCTGTGAAGATTTGACGATGTCTGCTTGCGTTGATGGTGGCAATTCGTGGTTGGGGGCCGAAGAATTTGAGGTGTTTTTGAGTTTTAGAGGCCCCGATACTCATCTTAATTTCACCGATTGTCTCTATCACTCCCTGATTGGAGCTGGGATTCGCGTTTTCAAAGATAACGAAGAGATTAGAAAGGGCGAAAAGATTGGAGACAAGCTTTTGCGTGCCATCCAATCCTCCAAAATATATGTGCCCATCTTCTCTAGGAGCTATGCATCCAGTTCATGGTGTCTTCGCGAGCTGAAGCACATGGTGGACTCCTTGAGCGAAGCAAATAACAAAGTGATCATACCCATTTTCTACGACGTGAATCCTGAAGATGTGAAGCTCAAAACTCCATTGTATCTCGACGCTTTGGAGAGGCAGAAGGCGAAGTTTGGCCGCAATGATGTTCAGCAATGGAAGGAGGCTCTGATGGAAGTTGCAAGAATCAAGGGATGGCACTTGAAGGATAAAGGGTGAGAACTTTCTTTTTATTTTTTTATTTTTTTTGGGGCAACTGAGATGATTACGCGTACTCACGATGCTTTCCTCCGTGCAATCTGATGGATTCAAAGAGAAAGAATAAGAATTTAAGAAGGCTAGTTTATTATTTTTCTGATGGAGAGAAGAACAAGGAGCAGAAGAGAATTTTTTCCTTCTAATCCCTTCTGATCCCTTCCTAGTTAACTATCTTACAGATCTCCACAAAAGCGAGATAATTATAAGGAATAGAAATTTCTCCCCTTTTGAACTTTTTATTACTCCTGTTTACATTATATTAGTTAATCCTTTCTGCTTTCTTTTTTTTTTCTTGTAATTACTGCCTTACTTTCCCGAACCACTCATGCATAGTGAACATCTAATTTTTTTGTAAGTGCAAATTTCCTTTTAACTTAAAAAAGTGATCTTCAGTAAAACCTCACCCATTTAGAAATCCAACTAGTTTTATGTTTATAGTATTCCTCAACTCGAGATTTTATCTATCATTTGTTTCACGTCAACGCTCTCGTGTCAATATGGCAGCCACGGTGAAATCATCAACACTCTCATTAATGAAGTTTTGACCAAGCTGATGAAAAGGAGGAGAAATTTGCCAGATCATGTAGTTGGGATTCACGATCATGTGGAAGCTGTCATGGACTTGTTAAACGAAGGTTCTCGTGATGTTAATTACCTGGTCATCTATGGAATGGGGGGTATCGGTAAGACAACTCTTGCAAGGGCTGTCTTTAATCGAATTTCCAATCAATTTCAAGGCTATAGCTTCCTCTTGGACATTTGTGAGTCTACGCAACACGGTAAAATTATTGACTTACAAAAACAGATGTTATCAGAAATTCTCCAAGCCAAATCTCTAGAGATCCATGATTCTGTTGATGCAGTGACTAACATAATTAGAGAAAGGTTTCGTGCTAAGAAAGTTCTCCTCGTTCTTGATGATGTGGATAAGTGGGACCAACTCTCTAAGCTAGCAGGGAAGAGTGAGTGGTTTGGTTCAGGAAGTAAAATTATCATCACAACGAGGGACATCAACTTTTTGCCAATTAAAGAGGAGGAAAATAGTGCTTTCCAAGCACATTTTGAAGAGTTTAAAATTTATGAAATGACAGAAATGGAACATTCCCATGCTCTTCAACTCTTTAGTAAACATGCCTTCAAGATGGATTTCCCACCACATGAGTATGAAGATATCTCATGCAAAATTACTAGCAAAATAGGTGGACTTCCCTTAGCTCTTGAGGTTATTGGTTCCTCACTTTGTCAAAAAAGTAAGAGTTTTTGGAAAGACACGTTGAAGAAATTAGATTTGATGCCCAAGCAGGAAGTGTTCAATACGTTAATGATCAGTTATGACGTATTAGAGCATCATCAGAGAGAAATCTTTCTTGATATCGCATGTTATTTCATTGGAAAACAAAGAATCCACCCACACTATATGTGGAAAGCTTCCAAGTATTTCCCAAAAAGTGAATTACTTGTCCTTTCTCGCATGTCTTTGATAAAGATAGTAGAGAATGATACATTGTGGATGCACGACCAAGTTAGAGATCTTGGAAGAGAAATTGTTCGGCGTGAAGACATTAATATTCCTGGGAAGCGTAGCAGATTGTGGGAGTCTAAGATTGCCTTGAACGTGGTTCGGAGGAAAGAGGTAAGCCACGGTCACCTTGCTATTTACATGAGGAAAAAATTGACCATTCATCTACATGGTTGTGGAGTTTCTTGCAGGTAAATTTTTTTGTTAAAATTTTCTTTTGGCAAAAAAAAAAAAAAAAAAAAAGAAGAAAAAAAGAAAGGAAAAGTGTGTATAAGAGTTCATTGATGGTAATACTATTGCAAATTATCTAGACGATGTTGATAAGTGACACAACGAAACATTTCATGGAATATGATTGATTATAGAAATTGCTCAACAAATTATATAAAAGTGGATCCATATTGCAACTTCCTAGGCCGTCGAAGCTTTTCAAGGCTGATTTTATTCCTTTTTATTAAGTTGGAAATTATTAGCAACGTTACTCTGCAATGAGACATAGTCGACGACCCCTTAGTGGTCCATCTCTTACATTTCAAACAATATACATGGGAGACTTTTGTGAGGTTAGTTGAATATCTCTACCATTATGAAAGCAAATCTTTTTTGTAGATTGATCCTTCATTCGGTAGAATCCACAGGGAGTCCTAAAACCAATGACTTTCCAGCTCTTGTCCTCGTCTTGTAATAAAACTTTAACATGAAAATTAATAAAGAGACGTTCTAGAGTATAACGAGCTTTCACACACTCCAGACCAAGTAGATTTCGATCCACAAAGTCACAATCGGGTTATAAACTCAAGACACGGTTAGAAACTGGTCTAGCAATTTTTTCTTAATTGCAAAACCATTGCAGGCTTTTAAATTTCGAAAAAGTTAAATATGTAGATGGTATTTTCTATCAAACGATTTTACTCAATGATGATGAAGTTCTTTGTTATCATCTTGCGACAGATTGGTGGTTACTAATGGAATAGAAAAATTATCAAGCTTTATACAGGGAAAAAAAAGTTCTTTTCCAACTGTACAGACAAATCAAATTAATATAACTAACTCTTTCCCATTCTTTTCTTAATATAGATTTGTACAGAGTAATAATGAGTCCTTCATTAGTGACATAATGAAGCTCCTTAGACTTGTACAACACCATGTTTGTCATCCAATTCTAATGTTGACTTATGCTTTTCTTATGATAAGGGGACATAAAATTTGGTCGCACTTAGACTCCCGGGACTCTCCAAAGTGCATAATTTCACAAGTACGGAATTTTCAAAACTGCCCAATCTAAAATTCTTGAAATTAAAGGGTGGGAACTTGGTAGGGGACTTTAAGCATCTTCTCTCCAAGTTAACATGGCTCTCTTGGAGTCGGTGCCCTTTGAAATTAAAAGGAAAGAATTTATGTCTCAAGAAATTGGTTGTGCTCATGCTCTCAAGATGTGACATTGCTGATGATCAGGCTGGATGGGGGTCATTCCTGGTACAACAACATACCATGCAATTTACTTTTTCTGCCTGTCTCACTAATCAAACTATTACCTTTCTTGATTTGATTGACTCTTATATTGTTTTTCCAGATGAGTGAAAACTTGAAAGTTATGGAGATCACTGATTACCCAAGCTCAAAAGGGACTCTTGACCTCTCGAAATGCCCTAATTTGAAGATATTAGTTCTTCAAGATCGTTACAGCTCTCGTTTTGAACTAGTGTACTCGAAAAATAATTACAACCTTTTTGCAGGGTTGCAACATGTTCATCATTCCATTGGAGAGATTACGCTTTCAAACTCCATCGGAAATTTAAAATCACTACTTGAATTGAAATTGGATTGTATAGCAATCACAAGACTACCCCATTCTATTGGAGATCTTATAATGTTGAGGAAGAAGAGTCTTCTTGGGACTCAAATAAAGAAGCTACCAGACTCAATAGGCAGGCTAGTGTCCTTGCTTGAGTTAGATTTGAGGGGAATGGATATCATAGAATTACCTGCTTCTATTGGGAATCTCAAAAGGTTGGAGATTTTATGTCTAGACCATAGTACAATAAGAGAGCTACCAATGGCCATATGGACGTTGGAGAGTCTTAAGAAGTTGACAGCCTCATGTTGTAGAAATCTAGAGGGGGAAATTCCAAGTGAAATTGGGGATCTGTCATTTTTGAAAACGCTAAATCTTACACATAGCAAGATTAGAAAATTGCCCACAACTATGAATCGGCTTTCTCATCTCCAACGACTTCATTGTAATTATTGCTATGAAATTGAATTGTTGCCGGAGCTGCCCGTGAGTTTGAAGAGTTTGGAGTTTCCATCTCATTTATTCTGGACAGCCCCTAACCTCCCATGCCTAACTAACTTACTCGATCTTGATATGTGTAAGGTCTCTCCTCGGTTGTTGAAATTTGGACAAGGAGCTCTAGAGATAGATTGGATTAAGGGGATAACTTTTCTAGAGAGATTTACACTCGCTCTAGAAGATGTCACATTTCCTCTGGTTAATTTGGCCACTCTTACTCGATTACGGGAACTTCGGATAACTTGTTTTGACCCTCAATCTCTAATAGGGCTTCCGTCCAGTCTTGAAACTTTGTCACTATCATATGTCAAGTTGCCCATAGAGAGGTCGCTCTTTTCCAACTTGACCAATCTGTCCCAATTGTCCCTTCGTAGATCTCAACGGAGCGTAGTTGAATTTGATTCTCTGCTTGGACAGCACCGTGAGAAACTCGAAGATTTACAGTTAGGGAAAGGTGAATTGCGTGCGAGGCTATCGGTATCAGGTCTAAAGGGGCTCCAAGAGTTGTATGTGTATGCTTGCCCAACCGTACAGAAGATTCATGTACGGGAGGATCATGACCTGGAGAAAATTGAATTCCGAAAGATTTTGCATATTTCCAGTGGCAATTCCTTCGACACGTTGCCTGATCTATCAGAGTTAAAGAAGCTGCAATTCGTGGATCTCACATTTTGTCCCCAGCAGAATTTGCCCGATCTACGTCTTCCAGACACGTGTCATGTGAGTGTTAAGGGATGCGGGTCACAGTCCTTCGGGGTCTTTTACGGGCAATGGGAAGATTGACAGAGCGTGCGGACTGTGGACGATGTCAATAGCGAACAATGGATGGGTTGAAACGGGTTTCGAAGTGAACCCATCCAACCCAGTTTAAGACTCAGACGTCTCCTTTCTCCCTCTTGGCTCTCTCCTCTGTTCCTCGAATATAGAGCCCTAGACGCCCCCAGTTCGCGCCTCAGCCTTTCCTTCGACGCTTCGAGCCGTTCGACTCGCTTCACTAACTTGGCAGTTTCGGCGTTCTTGGAGCAGATCACGCCCTCCAACACTGGGACGTGGGACGCCGTCTCTTGGACGAGCTTGTGCTCGAGGGTCTCGATCTTGAGGCGCGTCTTACACGGGCAGAGGAGCTCAGAGGTGTCCAGTGGGCGGGGCTGGACCTGGGTGGAGGAGTGCGGGAGTAGGCGCTCAAGGAGTGGCCGAACGTCGCCTTCCGGGGGGAGATCTTGGGCAGCTCGGTGGCGGCGGAGTCTCGGGCTTCGGCTTATTTGTTTCAAGGGTGGGTACTTCTTCATTCTTTATAGGTATGACAAGGGAGGGTACTTCTTCCTCCCTTCTTATGTTGTGCATACTCATGGATCAAGAAAGCAGCAGGATGCTCTAAAGAATGTGTCCGAAGAACAAATGCATAATGTAATTGCGGTAGTGATGTCGATGAATGTGAAGTCTCTTTCGTTTTTTGCCAGTATTAGCAGTTTTTTCCATGGATTAACCCGTTGAGAGTTGCTTTTAATAAGCGGATTTTATCTGTATGCTTAACATGGCATCAGAGCTGGGGCATTGTATTCGACATCATTAAGCTGGTTGCCTTTGGCTACTGCCAATCTAATCCACAAGAAAGTCAGCACAATTTAATTGATGACACGCAATGACATGATTAGCAGCATAGAGGATATACTTTCTACATTTTTAATCACATCATTTCTGTTAATCTGTCTGCTAATCAGGTTTAACACCTTGCTCCTTAATTTTTTGTTGTAAACGTTGATTTCATAATGGGAAGAACAACAAAGTTCTTTTACCAAACTGTAAGCAAATGTACTATTTGGTAAGGTACATGGGAGTATTTAGTGGTGTATTTGTTTCGCAATATGGTGGCAGGTGATAAAATTTGTTTCTTCTGTTATGTGGTGGAATGGACTAGGCATCACTGTGTAGACATGTAATGCACTTCCTCTTTATGCATTAATCATTTTACTCGTATGCTGACCAATTTTAAGGTTATCTGTTGTGGTTTACTTCCTTTCATTTTGTTTGGCCTTTTTAGTTATCCGTAAACAGGCCCTGGACACACTTGGAAGTGCCCAATGGAAGGTTAATCGAAGAGTACTTGCTGTTGTGGAGAGCCTTTGGGCTCAAGGGGAAGTGTTGGAGGTTTGGTTGAGAGTTATGATGTGAGCACATACGAGATTCATGCTCATGACAAACTACGGTTCTTTGTTTGCGGATTGTGTTTATCCAACTTATTGCTGAAGATCCTGATCTGTAATGGCATTATTATAGTTGGGTATGACCAGTACATTGTTGATGTTCTATATCTAGGTTCTTCTGTTCAGGAAAAGAGTTTGACTTCGCTCGATGATATCCTTCGGCAGTGACTTCTATGTATAACATGATTTGACTAGAGTTGTCGATCACTTTCTTTAATTAATCTGATTCTATGTGGAGTGACTAATCTGATCAGGAAACGAGAAAGAATTATGTCCATTAGTGTTGTAAGAACCATTATTCATTTGTTTTAATATTGGTTGCTATGCAGAAGCTTGCTGGTTTTGGTTATTTGGTCACTCTGTTCTAGTTATTACTTTCATTCTACTTTTTGCGGAACTTATTTAATCTCTCTTCTATTCCTGTTTCCTTTGCCAGGTAAGGATATTTCTAATGATGGTGATTTAATTAATTCTAACAATTGCAAGTTTGCTACTTGCAGTGCAAGGCTGTATTCTTAATTAAGGAAGAACTTAATGTTAAAACAGTCTTTCAGACTTGGAATTTGCCCAAAAACCGTGGAGATTGATGCTTTCTGCATGGCTCACTGGGCTTGTTCATGCCATTTTTGGAATCGCAATTGTGGGAACTTTTTTTATTGGAATTCTCTTGTTAGTATTGCTGTGTACGAGTAATGTTAATTGATAAAATGTTTGTTAAAGAAATAATTTTGAGTTGGTCAAGATAACGGTCAGGCTAATTCAATGCTGTGTTTCATTAACTTTGCTCGTGGAACCCTTTTCTTGATTTATGGACGGCCTATAATCCATCTATATTTAACCCAAAACCAAAGCCTGAACTCGTTTCATGATTTATGGATGGCTCAGGCTAGGCTTTCACCACCATGTTCTAGCCTCTATTCATAACTTGATATCCAAACTTCCTCACTAACTCGATATGCCGGTTCATGGAGCCGCTTATTCTTTAAAAGCAACAATTTAATGACGGCTGAATGGGTTCAATGCCAAGGCTGTGGGTTCGATGCTGTGTTTTTATTGACTTTGCTTGTGGAAATCATTTCTTGATTTATGGATGGCCTAAAATCCATCTATATTTAACCTAAAATCAAAGTTCAAACCTGTTTCATGATTTATGGATGGCTCGGGCTAGACTTTCATCACTGCCTTCAAGCCCTTGTTCATAACTCAATACTCAAACTCTGTCACTAACTTGGACAAGCTGATCCATAAAGCTGCTCATTCGTCAACAGCAACAATTTAAGAAGAAAAATGCTTCAAAAAAAAAAAAAATGAATCTACAGTTGGGTCATGTATGGATTGAAAATTTTGTATTACAACTAAATTGGTTAAAATGAGTTAAATTGGTCAATTTAGGTTGGATCATTTTTTACTAACCTAACCTACCAGTTTGATGGCCATACTCTAAAGTAGCAACTTTATTTATTCTTGTAATTTTGCCCCCAAAGCTAAGTGGGTTGTTGGAAGAGAAAATTCATGGGAAACGTGTTAGAAAAATCTTAAACCTTTGAATTGGTGTCAATTTAATCCTAAATATTTTGACCTAAAATTAATTTAGTCATTCTGGTTAATTTTGGTAAGATATTACTACCATGGATATTGGTCTACGTGGACGGCCGGCATTGGTAGCTCTAACTTTACTTATGGATCTAGATGATTAAGCAAACCGTATGCAATGATTGCACTTGTCATATATCCAATTGTACTACACATTATTTGCATTTCGTTAATAATTTTATAACACATATCAAAGCAATTGATGGCAGTAGAAATAAGTACTCGTTTTGCATTTATAACCTTTGTCGTGCACAGTGTTTGTATTTAATGAGATGCATAATTCATTCTTCCAATGATGAAGTTAAATATATTCGTCAAAAATATACAAAAAAAATATAAAAATGATGACTCACAACCTGTATAGCTAGCTAAAAGAAATGTATGAAGCTCATGAAATCGACTTTTTCAGGGGCAGTACATGGAGAATTCTATCAAATCGTCCATCGGCTAATTCATTCCAGAAAAGTGCCAAACTTCATATAGAATTCGCTAATCTGGAAGTAAGGGCTCTTTTAGATTATTAATTAGAATATAATACCTATAGCAATTCACATTGTGAAACTAGCTGCTTTAAACGGTAACTCCCTTGAACACGGCAACGAAAAATTCAACATGTTCAACCCAAAAAAAGGAAAAGAAAAAGAAAAAAAAACAAAGCAATATTCGAGGCTGAAAACGGCCTTAGACGCCACTAGCCTATTGACCTTCGAACGAGCTTTTTGGATTATACTTACAGGGTCTCATAACTCCACTCGTATCCAAAGTTATAGTAATGAAACTCGAGGTACTCGTAATTCATGACCTCAACCGCAAGTTGTAGATCCAACAATGATTATATGTCATTTGGGTTATATATTAGATACATTAGAGTTTTTTTTTTTTTGGTCAATCCTATTTTATTCTTACTCTACACTCGCTCTCAGATTTTTACCTTGCTTGTTGCAGGGCGTGGGAGTCGAAACTTACTTTTGAAACTGACGCGTCTCCATCCCATCCCCCGAAAAATACATTAACTAATCCATCATTTTCAATTCCACACTGAAAAATACATTAACTAATCGTGTTTCAAACGCCCCGCCGGCTATCCACGAATCTTGGACTGCGGTGTGCGACCGAAAAGCAGGAAGGGCAGAAGCAGAACAGGGATTCCACACGAGCGCTGAACTCGCACCGCAGAGGGAGAAAAGTCTGCGTGCTCGTGCAACCTGGCCAATCACCTGTCGTCGAGGCACCTCAGGCTAGAGAGAGAAAGCTGACGTGTCTGCGTGCCTTTGCCGTTAGGAGAGAGAGGGAGTGCTCTTTAATGAGGCACGTTCTTGGATGGTGGTAGATGCTTGGAGGAGATTGGTTGGTGAAAAAGCAGCATCATGGGGAGCTGCGGAGGAGAGCCGGAGATGAAGCCTGCGAGCGCCGAACCGGAGGAGGCCGATCGACCCGACACCCGAGACTACCTGCCGCCGCCGCCGCCGCCGGATTCCTCCGCCGGCGAACATCCCTCGCCCAAGCTCCTCCTCCTGTAGTACCCATCTCTCTCTTTCTCTCTCTCTGTCCATGGATATATGCTTTTCTTTTTGTTTAGTTGTTGGTCGAACTGTAGAGTTCTTGGGTTTCACCAGTTGAGCCTAGGAGAGTCAAATTTTAAACGTAGTGTCATCTGCCATACCTCCGAGCTCCATATATATTATCTCCCTCTTGGGTTTCTTGGAGATTTTAATAATGAGGTTTTAGCATGTAACCCCGTTTCTTTAACCCGTTTAAGCCCCGCAAGAACCGGGCATTAATTGTCGGAAACGGAAAGTGCGGTGTCCGACTTGCCGGTCCGGGGTTTTCGTCATTCGCCTTGTCTGTTCTTTGAAGATGGGTCACGTGCTGATCGTCAAAGCGTTAGGGTTGGGTTCGAATACCCGCGAGTCGGGCCGAATTGCTACTCGTAAATTAAGAGGATGCACGTGAAAATCTCGGGAGGAGAGCTAAGGATACCGAGAGCTGTTTATAAAATTAGTTTGTGACGAATCGGGAAGAATGCATTAAAACAAGCGGGTCATATGATAGCCAATCGGCAGCGATGCTATGGCGCCACACCGTTTAATGAACCGGTCTTTGTTTCTTGATCAGAATCTTGTACATGGCTCAGTGATCGATATAGATGGTCTGCTGCTGTTTGTATTCATAATCTTATGATGTAATGCTCTGTAGCTAACTGTTGCGATTCACAGTAACTCATAAATGACTGCATGATGTGCTCATTTTTTTTCCCCCTCAGGCATGATCTGCTCGACGTTTCTTCTGCCTTGAATGAAGCTGCGGGCGCAATTGTCGACGTAATTAGTTTCTGAATGTTCTCAGCTTCAATAAAGTTTGACATCTGCAAGTACTAAACAAAGAGGCTCGATGTTTAGTCTTCTTGGTCGCCCTTTCATGTGAAAGCAAACCAGATGATGATAATGTAGCTGTGAATTTTGCAGGACTCGTTCACAAGATGTTTCAAGTCGAATACGCCAGAACCTTGGAACTGGAACATCTACTTGTTTCCTCTGTGGTGCTTCGGAGTGTTAGTTCGGTATCTTATATTATTCCCAGCAAGGTTAGTGAAGCTGAAAGATGTTTGGCCTTAACTGCCTTTTCTTTCTGTGGCTAAGGGCAACAATAACCTTCTGAACAATATGAGAAGTTCCGTGATCATCGAGTTTGCTTATGGCAAAATGGTTTCAATATTTGGCGAGTACAAAGCTAACCTAGGAAGGATATCTCTAAAAGTTCAGTCCATGCCTTGTTGCAGTACTTGGCCTGTGAAAATCACTTCATACTCACTTGTGGAGATTTTCTTTTCTCAATGTCAAAGTCTCTAGGACATTCTGAAACATTCTTTCTTCCAGCCCGTTGTATTTGATGTTATGCCGCTTAACAGTTCTTTGTCATCATGGAGTTTCTCACTACTCTGCAGGGTTGTAATACTCGCCATGGGCCATATAATTTTCTTTTCATCCTTCTTCTCTGTGCACTTTTTGCTACAAAGGCAACAAGTTTTGAGGAGAAAGATACAGGTGCGAGTTTTTCTCTGATGATTTTTTTTTTGCGTTTTTATCTAACTTTGCTTTCGTCTTTCAAAAATATTTACATAGTTTGAAGATGATGTACGACAAAGGAATCTCTTGAAATTCCCAGTAGTGTGTCTATGAAAGTTCACCTTCTTGCTTTCTTTTAGGTGATGCTACAGAGGTCCTTAAATTTGCTTGCCTTTTTCCCATCCTGAACATCTTGTTCCTTCTGAAATCCATTGCCCAAAAAACCCTATGCCAGATGTAGAATTGAAAAAGAAAAGGATGGCTTAAGTTCCAATCTCCCAAGCACAAGTAAATGACTGCAAAATGAGCTTATAGTCATTGTCAATTTTCCGAAGGAGAGTGTTCTATTAGTCTTTAATAAAATTTCTATTGCTGTTCTGACAAATAATATGGTTAAACCCAAATATTATGATAGCCATTGATCACGGGTTTCTTGTTACTAATTCCTGATGCTAGAACATGTTGCCCATGTTATGTTCAGAGGTTTCTAGCAGAGTTACTTTGCTGTTTCTACGTGGCATCATGGACTGGAGTTATCAAGTATCATGGGCCACTGCCGAGCCTGCGCCCTAATCAGGCAAATCTGATTTACCATTTCCATTTTCTTATCTCCTCGATAACATATTTATTGATCCGAGCTAACTTTATATGGGTATTAATGTATTTTGTTTTCTTATTGAACAGGTTTTTGTTGCAAATCACACTTCCATGATTGATTTCATCATCTTAGAACAGGTGACTCCATTTGCTGTTACTATGCAGAAGCATCCGGGATGGGTTGGTGAGTCAATTGCATTGCCTAATGCATCTTCAATTCTTGATTACTCCAGAAGTCGGTACATTAGCAAATATAGCTGAATCATGTGTACTAGAATCCATTACTTAGGCGTAGTGAATTGAACTTGCAAGACAACCCATTAACATTTTGGTTATGATAAATTCACCATTCAAATCGTCTCTGTTCTTTATGCAGGTGTTTTGCAAAATTTTATCTTGGAGACAGTTGGGGGTATCTGTTTCAATCGAGGAGAGGTGAAGGATCGAGAAGTCATGGGTCAAAGGTAGGTTCATTTGTGAAAGGCTGGTCTTTTTTATATGTTCCTATTTGATTTGAATGATATGCGTTCTGGAAACACAAAGTCTCTTCTGTTTTTCAGGTTGAAGAATCATGTTCAGGGAAGTGATAACAACCCTCTCCTCATATTTCCTGAGGGAACATGTGTAAACAACCAGTACTCCGTCATGTTCAAGAAGGTACATGCTTATATTTTCATTGGTATGGTCATAGGCTAAAATACAACTCTCCATGCATCAATTTTCCCTTTAGGGAGAACTATTTCTTATGGGGGGCCACAGATTTTTGTGCATTTGCTCTCTCCTTGGTGATTGTTAAAATTTTCAGCATGACAAGTCAAATGTCTCATTTTTTTCTGTTGAATGATCTGTGAACAAGACCCAACTTCAGCAAACTTCTTGATAATCTGCAGGGTGCCTTCGAACTTGACTGTGCCGTTTGCCCTGTTGCGATCAAGTACAACAAAATTTTCGTGGATGCTTTTTGGAACAGCAAGAAGTAAGCAAGTGAAACTGACACTACTCATGGTTAAGCAGATATGATGGATGCATATATCGTCCCTTTTTCTTCAATTTGAGAATCCTGAATTATATCAATCTTGTTGCGGTTAATGAAACATCAATAATTGCATTGATGAAGAAAACTCTACAATTAAATCCCTTTTGTTTTGGTATCTTTACAGTTATCAAGCTTTTGGTTTTATATGTGTTTGACAATGGATGCAGGCAATCCTTCACGAAGCATCTGGTTCGGCTCATGACGTCTTGGGCCGTTGTGTGTGATGTGTGGTACTTGGAGCCCCAAACTCGGAGACCAGACGAGACACCAATTGAATTCGCTGAGAGGTGATAACCACATCTCAAAATTCCCTTCCATTCTCAGAACTGACTCTTAAACTCACATGCTCATCTGTTTCTTACATGTCCATTCATTTACAGGGTGAGGGACATAATATGTGCGCGAGCAGGTCTTAAGAAGGTTCCCTGGGATGGATATTTGAAGCACTCCCGGCCCGGCCCCAAGCTTGGAGAGCGAAAGTAAGTCGATCTTGCAGCTCATTTTTTCCTCGAATCTCATTTCTACCTAGGGAAAAAGAGGGAGATCAGGTGATCTCTATGCTAGAATTAGTTCTTCTGTTCATTTGGAAAAATCCCAATAATTGCCTCTGTAGTGGAACTGATTCTCCAAGTTCCTTCCACAAAGGGTTTGTTTCAAATAGTCCTGAAGTTGGCAACATTGATTCAAATGGCTCCCCCAGCTGATAGGTGGCCAAAATGTTCGGCTGGATGGACAACATGTGCAAATCGCAGGACCAATTTTGTGCTCGATACGGGGCCATTTTCATCCCAAAAGCCTAAAATCGCCTTAGAAAATCAATTAATCACCTACAGAGATAAGAACAAAAATTACAAAAAGCTCTTCTGACTTTATTCCAAATCTCAAAGAGTCAATTTCACTCACTCCTCCCAGCATACAGAGAACCTCAGGAACGAGAAGGACTCCCATCACTCCCACCTCTGTTACTGCTCTGTTTCGTCCACAGCAAGACTCCTGAACACGATGGCAATGCCAGGAGAAGAAACCTGGTGCTTGTGTTTTCATCGTTTTGACTAAAGAAGACATTCTCTTCCTCATCAGGTTCTTCTCTGGCCCAACCATCTCTGACCAAATAACTCCAAGATCGCCCACTTGGAAGATAAAACACTCCATACCAACAATTCCCAATCTCAACCCCAGAAATGTTGCTGACCCGATTCAACACATCCCAAAAGAAGTCTACCCTAGTGGCACTAACCGCCATCCGCTCGTTTGCTCTTAACTTCCACGCCGGTCTCTCTTGAGGACCAAGCTTGTCTCTCCATCAACCATCACTCACAACAAGTTTAGTTAGCACTCTGCACTTTGCTCGTCTCTGCACTCCACACTTTGCTTCAATAAGTTGCACTTTCATATTCTTTATCTGGACGAATGAATTAAGATTATGGACGTAGGAGATTAGTGTTTTAATTGGGAAGCTTCGGCCTTCTTGAGCAAATTACAGCGCACGTGAGTGGCACGTGCAGTTTCAGAGATTTTGGTACAAAGATGCCCCTTTATCAGGCGCAAATGTGGCTCCCATGTGTTCGCTGTCTGGCAAACATTTTGGCCACTTATGAGCGGGGTTCATTTGAATCAATGTTGCAAACTTCAGCGGTATTGTGAAACAAAACCTCATTTTAGGTGAAATTTGAGAAATCAAGCCCATTTCGAAGAAGATTGTTTTGGGATTTTCCCCTTACTTTTTGGCTGTTAGAGAAATTCTAATGTTCCCAGCAACATTGGCCTCTTGATGATGCATGTGATCCACTGCCCCTGTTACTTCATCTTCTTAGTCAACTTTGATACAACAGCAACCTCTTTCATGCTCTGTAGTCTCCTCTGATTTTGTCTTGTTTATGATTTCTTTCGTTATGGCAGACAACAAAGTTATGCTGAGTCCATCTTGCAGCTGCTGGAGAAGTGAACCGACATCTCTTTCTCTCTCTCTTTTTTGTACTCATGTTGCAATAATTGAGACTTAAGTGGAGGAATCATATGGTGCAAAGAGAAAAACAGAAAAGAAGAAGAAGTCATAATGTGATAAAATCATATCTTGAGGGCCTGCTTGTTTGAACTTTCAAAAAGTCAAAACAGCATCTTTATATTCCCATCAAAATTCCAAATGTTATTTGAATTTTATGAAATTATGAAAAAATAATATTTCATTCCATACTTCAATATGAGCCAATTTCAAAGGTTTTTATTTTTTATTTTTGCATAGAAAAAAGTCAATACGTGTGCGTTGGAAAATTCAGTTAAAAAAAGAAGAAGAGAAAGCAAGAGTAACTTCAAATAGAGACTTACAAAGCACGATCTTTTTTTGAAGGTTGTTTCCTTTTTAATTCCATTTATGTGCTTGTTCTTTTTTTTTTTTTTTTTTTTTTTGGTGGCTCAATTTCTCGTTCCACCAAAGTTGGATCGAAGCCTGGGCAATCTATATAAGGCAGAGTCATGTTATTGTTTGAGGCGGTGGGTTAACAGGATTGAAAGGAGTATCGAGCTAAGGCTAAATCATGGTTGGCCCCCTAGGTTTCTGATGCCTGGCCCATCTCGAGTGGGCAATCGGATATACTGAGAGGAGGTGTTGAAATGTAATTCCACATCACCTAACAATAGGTCCTATATTCTCTTGATTGGACTTTCTATCCCAGCTTATAATTCGGTTGCAAATAGAAACTTTCTACATTGGTAGATAAAATAAGTTGCCGTGAGATCGTTGAAAAGGTTTAGAGTACAAAATAATAAACGACATAAAGGACTGGACAGGTCTTGGAGGGCATTGACTTGGAAATATTGAATCATCGTTTAGGATGTGGAAAAGATTAAGTGCCTTTTCCTTGTGAATCAAATAAAGAGATCCGTTGACACAACCTAGCACTAATGTATTCATTGAATCCTAAGTTGTAAAAGTGCAACAAATTATGGCATCCTACCCTAAAACGAAAATTATTTTTAAAAATTTAAATTTATTGTACAAATATCAATTCAATCCTAGACCTTTTTAAAATTTGCCAATATAGTCATTCGGCCAATTTTCACCAAAAAATACTAACGTAGACGTTGGCTATTCTACATAACACAATCCACATTAACACAAACAATTTCTTTACAATAGGTCACTAGCCCTCACTAGATTTAGGCAAGGGTATCGCAACCCTCACCTAATGGCTAGAAAGGCCATTTAAAAAAAATGAAGAAAATAAAATAAAATTTAAAAAATTATTAGAAAATAATTGTAAAAATTGTCCACGTTAGTGTTTTCCAACCAAAATTGACCGAAAGAACTATATTGGTAAATTGTCAAAATGTTTAAAACAAAATTGATCAAATTGAAATGCTTAGAATTGAATTATCCATATGATAATTTAAAAACCTTTTTAGTAATTGTCCCCTAACTTTTAGTTTTTAAGTCTAAGCTCTCGCGTACGCTTTTTGTTATTCAAGCATAATTCCGTGCTCCAACTAATGTAAGCTGTATTAATACAGAGAGGGAAGCCCTTCTAAAATTCAGAAAAAATGGATATGAGGATAGCATCGGCGAATGCGGAAGTTTTACTTCAATGGCTCATTGCCTTACGCATCATGACTCTCGCATCATGACTCTCGCGAATGCGGACGTTTACTTTAATATTTTGCAGACCCCCAAGTTCCATTTCAAAAGAGAGAGCTAATAAATACCCACTTCAATTTACAGAGCTTTGATCATGAGAGCAGAATCTGAAACTGCCGCCTCCGCATCATGACTCTCCCATTTCAGGTTCCCAAATTACCCAAGTGGAGTGCTTCTTTCACGCGAAGAACAATGACAAATATGGCGCGTTTGGCAACCAGCCAAACTGTGAAAATTTCTATTCTTTTGCTCTTGGGAGTAGATTTGGAATAAAAATCTGTTTGGTAAAAAAAAAAAAAATTCAAGAACTAATTTCTATTTTTTTGTTCCCGGAAGTAAATTTGGAGAGAATCGAGAAATAAAAAAAAAAATAATTCTTTATTTTCGAGAACAATTTCAGAATCAAGCCAACCTATTTTCTCTCTTTTCTCTTCTTTCTTCTTGTTCTTCTTCCCTCTCTCTTCTTCTTCAATCGCTGCCACCGCCGCCACCGCTATCCCTCGCTGCAAGTTGCCGGCGACCGGTTGGGCAAGGCGAGCCTCCCTTGGCCATCGGCGAGCCTCGCCTAGCTAAGAGAGGCTCGGCCCAGCCATAGCTGGGTGAGACTCGACCTCGCCCAAATTTGGCAAGGTCGAGCCCCGTTGACGTCCGGGGGCGAGCTCGGCCTCACCAAATCTAGGCAAGGCCGCACACCCAGCCAAGGCTCGGTCGAGCCTCACCCACCGCTGGCTAGGCTTGGCCGATGCGGCGCGGCCTCGCCGAGGGTTGGTGACGGTCCGGGGGAGGTTGCTAGCCCTCATCTGGCCAGTCGCTGGTAGGTCGGCAACCGGCAAACCTTGAAGAAGAAGAAGAAGAGAAAGAAAAGAAAAAAAGAAAAGAAGAAAAAAGTAATAAAATTATTAAAGAATTAAAAGAAAATGATTTAGATTAGAAATTTTTAGAATGGTACCAAACATAATTCTATTTCGGGAATAAAAATTTTGGATAGTTACCAAATGGCTTAAAATACTTAAAAATTGTTCCTAGGAACAGAATAAAAAAGAATCATTTCTAATAAGAATTATTCCCAAGAACAGAATGGTTACCAAACGCACCCTTAGTGGCTTCTGATTTGGAGTAGAAACCGAAATTAAAAAAGAAAAATTGGTGACAATTCGTTATTGTTTAGTGTCCTTTTGTTTTACGAAAAATAAATAATTTGAAAAATATTTTACTAAAAATAATTACTTGCATCGCTTAAAAATGACTGAACAAATAATATTTCATTGTTCACAAAAATATTTAGAAATAAATTATTGTACATAATGAAAATATTTTCCATTGACTAATTGTTACAAGCAATCTTTTTTCAGAAAAATATTTCACAAATTATTCATTTTCAGCCAAACAAATAACACAGGAAACCTTTTCTTTTTCTTAAAATTGCAGTTCATAGGAATAGGAAAATAGAAAAACAATTCATGATGGACAGAACCACCCTTTTTTCCTTTTTTCTCTCACAACATGAAGAAAAGTAAGAAAATATTTCTTTTCAAAGGGCTCCCCATCTTCAACAGCTTGTCGGCCAAAGTTTTCTTTGGCGGGGCCCAAAACCAATGTTTACTCTTTGCTAACACCATTTCAACGGTTTGCTTGATTGATGTCTTGAACCATTCAACGGGTCTTGCAACGCATGACTTGGAATCTTTAAATCGCTTTACGTGGCAAGCGATCAGAGGTTGGAATTAGAAACTACGTTAATTTCCTCCTTATTTTTTTCTACATTTTATGAATAAAAAATATAATTTTCTTGAAGAAAGGGTCGCTTTGCCACTATAAATGGAAGTTCTCAGATTCATTTTAAACAACAATGGCATCCTACTTCTGCACTAACTTCGTCTTTGCGCTCTTGCATGCACTCTTTGTCATTCAAACCTTGAAATTCAGTCACTCCAATGCCTTAACAAATGTAAGTTGCATTGGCGCCGAGAGGGAAGCTCTTCTAAAGTTCAGGCAGAATCTCACCGATCCTTTGAGATGTCTGTCATCATGGATTGGCGAGCGTTGTTGCGAGTGGGAAGGAGTCATATGCAACAACAGGACTGGTCACGTCTCGGAGCTCTATCTAGGAAATTGCCATCTAAGAGGTAAGGTTCATCTTGCTCTTAGCGAATTGAAGCATTTGAAGCATCTATACCTTAGCTCAAACAATTTCATTGGTCATCTACCCAATCAATGGGGGAATTTCAAAGAACTGAAGTCCTTTCTCTTGGATTTAACTTGATTTCAGGTCCTATTCCTGCCACTGTGAGTCAATTATCATCTTTAAGAAGTTTGTCCCTCTTTAATAATGAATTGAGTGGGAACATTCCGGAAAGTATAGGGCAACTATCCAATCTAAAGGTGATGGACTTTCGTAATAATGGATTGAATGGAGTTGTCAATGAGCTTCACTTGGCAAATCTCACCAGCTTGGCCTGTTTGATATTATCATTGAACAAGCTTGTTATGAATGTTAGCGCATCTTGGGTTCCTCCATTCCAATTAAAATTCATTTACTTGTCAAGTTGCAAGGTGGGACCAGAATTTCCAAATTGGCTTCGAACTCAAAGGAACATTTTATCCTTGCACATGTCAGATGTTGGCATCTCAACTGAAGTTCCCTATTGGCTACCTGATGTTTTATATAACACTGGAGAGTTAGATCTATCGAGCAATATGCTTAGAGGCAACATATCCAAAATTGTTGGAAAAAAGACACCGAAATTATATCAACTGTCGCTTTCTGGAAATAACCTCATTGGTGACATTTCAAATTCTACATGCATGTTAGTTAGATTGGAATATCTTGATCTCTCTAAGAACCAATTGTCTGGGAGACTTTCACCATGTTGGGGGTTGCTATCTTCTTTGAATTGGATTTCATTGGGAGACAATAAGTTAAATGGTTGGTTTCCAAACTATCTATGTGATTTGAAGCATTTGAGAGTTCTAGGCCTCCATAAAAATGGCTTGAATGGAGTGCTTCCAAAATGTTTGATGGACCTAAGTTTCTTGGAAATCCTCGATCTTAGCGACAATCTATTCATTGGTAGAATACCTCCATTTAGCTTTACAGAATTTAAGGTAATCAATCTTGAGAGAAATTATTTCACCGGGGACATTCCATTGCAGTTATGTCACAATTCTCAACTCCAATATCTAAGCCTAGCGCATAACAACCTCTCTGGAGGCATTCCTCCTTGTTTTAGCAACTTCTCCCGGATGTGGGCCGATTCTAGTTCTAGTCCGTATCCTATGGATGAGTGGAGGAGGCTTTCCTTCAGTATGGTGGTTAATATAAAAGGAATAGGCATAGAATTCACCTGGACGCTCCAATATTTGTTTTCCATTGACCTTTCAAGAAATGCATTGGAAGGACAAATACCGGAAGGGCTAACTGGGCTTGTTCAACTTCAAAATTTGAACCTCTCTCAAAATAACCTGATCAGGAAAATCCCTTCAAATATTGGCAAATTGGGACATTTGGAATCTCTTGATCTATCCAATAACAAGCTATCGTGTAGAATCCCTCCTAGCATATCCATTTTATTCTCTTTGAGTTGTTTGGATCTTTCCTTCAACAATTTATCTGGTCCTGTTCCATCAGGGGATCAACTAAGCACTTTCAATAGTCAATCTGTTTATCGTGGCAACGATGCACTTTGTGGAGCTCCTCTTTCGAAAGTTTGTCCAAGAGATGAGCATAATGAAGGTGACTCTTTTGCACTATGTGGAGCTCCTCTTTTGAAAGTTTGTCCAAGAGATGAGCATGATGAAGGTGACTCTTTTGTTAATTGGTTTTACTTAGGATTAGGATCAGGTTTCGCAGTGGCATTAATGGGATTCTATGGAATATTATATGTCAACCAATCTTGGAGGATCTGCTATTTTCAGATAGTGGATAGGATTATCAAAAATTATCGATTGGGAGGATGATTATCATGCTTTGGTTCAAGAGAGCTTTTCAATTGCAACTATGCAAATAAGAATTCATTTAGTAAGTTATGTATGTATGTATGTATGTATCTCTCTTTCTAGTCATATCTTCTTTTCCTTAAACTCATTTATTTTGTTGATAGATGTTGCTAATTGTTACTACTATTTGTTCTCACATTTGTGAGTCGTAGGTGACACTAAGCATGGAAGTACATATTAACTTATCCAAATTTGGAGACATGCACCTCTACAACTAAGAAATTGATAAATCCTTTTTCATTGAGGAAGATTGCTATTGAAGCTTCAAGATAAAAAAGCTTATGCTCTTCATTCTGCAACATATCTCGCTTTCTTTCCAAGTGGTTAGAAAGATTAAAGAAAAAAAAATTGCATTTGTCCTATAAAATGAGAAGTACATGTTTTAGTGTAAAATAAGCCGACTTTGAGCCAAACTCTAGACAAGTCTACAGTATAGAAGCGTTTGAATTGGAGCATTGTTTCTTGCTAGTAACATGTGAAGAGCGTCGATAACTATTGAAACATGTTAGCAATAATATTTTAACTAGCAAATTGTTTAGCGATAATGTGTAGATAAATTACCAACACATTTATGAAAATACCAACCTTTAGTAGATTGTCATAAATTACAATTGTTTCAATTGGTATTTACATGATTTACCAATGTGTTAAAGATACTAACTTTTATAGAAAATTACCAACTCTAAGCCCAAGTACACTTATCAACATTTATCACAATTTGAAACAATTGCCATTATAATTCACTAAAATTAATTCATAAAGTTTACCCCTGCTTCAAAATGATTTTACACAAATTGAACTGGGGCTCTATGAATTTATCTAAATTATCTTGATAGATGGTCCTGTACGCGAGAAGAGCTAGAATTCACAACTCCAAGGTTGTGGGAGCTCCAAAAGTGTGGGATTGGACACCACTTTAAGATTGCAGGATTTGGTCTTAGCTCCAAGATAGTAGGAGGTGGTCTAAATTCTTTGATGGTGGGAGTTGGTTTAATTCCAGGATGGTGAGAATTGGTCTTAATTCAAACATTGCGGGGCTTGATTTTAACTCCAAGGATGCTGGAATTGTTGGGAAAAAATCAATTGGAGTGGGAAGAATGAAATCATACTTCGGGCATGACAACATTCTCTTTAAGAGATTATTTGCTCCATAACATTGTTAATGGTTACTAATATAATCATCCAGGATATAACAAAGTCTCGAACGGCAATACCATATAGAAATTCTAGTATTTCTCCAAGACCTCTCAAAAGGAAAACTATTGAAAATAATGGCTGTATTTTTTTATTAGAAAGAGACGAAAAATTGAGAGAGGTAGGCATTGAACCATATACGTTGATAATAGATAGCGAAACCCTTTCGTACACAAACTTACGGTTTCAAAAGGATGCAACTATTCATCATTTCTTTAACTGTAAATTTGAAATAAAAAATGAATAAATAAATAACTGCTGAAAAAAATAACGGTCAATTGAAATACATACTAAGATCTTTTCATCAATTGAACAAATAAAAGATAATCATCACGCATATCTTTTTTATGTGGAACAAGACACCTCTTAGTTTCTAACCACGATTCATATCTTTTGGATATGAATTAATTTGTAACCGCCACTCATATCTTTTCGATATGAAAAAAATAACAGCTGAAAAAAAAAAAAACCGCCAATTGAAATACACACTAAGATCTTCTCATCAATTGAACATATAAAAGATGACCATCACACATATCTTTTCTATGTGGGACAAGACAATTCTTAGTTTCTAATCACCATTCATATCCTTCCGATGTGAGATAAGGCACCTATTAGTTTGTAACCATCATTCATATATTTTCAATATGGGATAAGGCATCTCTTAGTTTGGTTTACAAATAAAGTACCAACAATCCCCCACTTTGTTTGTAAAATGAAATTACAAAAATAAAATTCAAAAAATAGACAATATCGTATATTCATGCACAAATATGAGTCAGGCAAATAGGACAAATGCCTTAACAATGTTGGGCACCGAAAGTTGAATTGAAAGAAGCGGTGGCTTATCCAAGGTGTGTAACACACGAAATTGGGACTGAGGCAATGAGGGGCCTAGTCCTGGCAATTCTAGAAGGAACCAACGTGCCTGGGTCGTTAACGGTGGCAAGGAGGATGAACGAAGTTAACAGGAACAATTCATTTGTTGACACCTAAAATTTTGGCGATCTAAAGAAATAAAATTTGCATAGCATAAAAACAAAAGAAAAATAAGAGGAAGATCAGTCTGATTTGATTATGAATGGAATGTAAAAATTCTGATTAGCCATCTTTGCTCCGGCGAATATTCAAATCTTAGTAAATGTGGAAGCAAATTTTCGATCAGAGAAATCAGATGAATAAAAAAGCAATGAGTTTTTGATAAAATGGAAAGAATCAAAACATTCGAGGAAAAATTAAACCGATTGCAAGATTTCGCTCTAATTTGCAGCCCATAAATTAAGGCAACGAAAAAGAAAGCTCAAAAATTGCCATGGAAGATGGTGCTCGGAACCAAAAAGGACCAAATTTTGTGAAAAAGTGGGGGCGGAGAATTGAAAAAATCCGTGAAAAGAATTCGGAAAAGAAGTGCAGAAAGGGGAGGGGACGTGCGACGGAGAGAGAGAGAGAGAGAGAGAGAGAGAGAGAGAAGAAAAAGAAAAAGAAAAGGAAAGGGAAAAGCAGCGCAGTAAACGGGGACTGTTCATCGTCTCTTCCACCCTCGTCGCTCGCGTCTGCAACCGACCGCCGGATCTTCCCCAACCGCGCCGCACCGCCATGCCCGCACCCCACCGCCTCCGCCTCGCTTGCAGCGACCGCGCCTGACGCCCGACGATCGCACCTCGCCCGCGCCTGCGTTGCCCTTCCCCTCCGCGCTGCTCGCCGTCGTCCGTAGCCGCCGCGCCACTGCCTCTGCAACAGCCCCCGATCAACCGATCTCCCTCGCTGCACGAAGCCCGCCGTCGTTATTGCCGGTTACCGTCACTCCGAGCACCCCTTCGCGATGCCTGGGCCGCTCCACCAGCTCTGCACCCAATCGCTCCACCCGCGACGACCCGCTGACCACCGCCTCGCTTGCAGCTCATCGCCGACGCCTGAGTTGTTCTGCCGTGCCGCGACCTGATCCCTCTGCTAGCCGGCCCACGACCCAGCGTCTGCCGCACCCGACGCGATACCAGCAGTCCCGACGCCGACCTGAAGCTCCACTCCACCGCGCCCTTGCAACGCAACGTCGACGCCTGCAGCACTCCTCGCCGCTCCGCGTCGCCGCTCCTCACCCCCGACCTCCTGCTCGCCCGCCACCGCGCCGAAGCGCTGCCCGATCCGCTCGCACCCCCTGCTGCTCGAGTCCTGCGCCCAGCTCCGTCGGTTGTCTCCCTCGCTCGTGTCAACGCTGCTGCCCTCTCCATTGGGTAGCTTATTTTTATTTTTCCTTTATTTTATGTTACTTTATTTTATTTTAATTTTAGAAAGTGATGTTCAATTTGTAAATATTGTAGGCATTATCTGCAAGGGTTTTGCTCAAAATTGTTGTAATTATTAATTTGATCCGTAAGATGTCGGATCATTTTTTTAATTATATTGATTTTTCGGTATTTTGATAGTATTTTAATTGTTAAATCATTATAATTATTAATTTGATCGGTAAGATTTTGGATTAGATTTTTAATTATTTTGATTATTTTATATGTGTCTTGATATTTAGGGTTAGAGTAATCGTTAATTTAACTTGTGAGACAACGGGTTATTTTTTCGATTATTTTAATCATTTATTTGTCAAATATCTTGAAAAAATACTAAAAAATAAAAATAAAATTAAAATTAAAACTCTGCATGAGCATATAGGTTTAGTAAATTAGACATGTAGCTTTAGTAAATTAGAATTTTTTTTAGGATTGCATTTTTAGGATTGCATTTTTAGAAATAAGTTAGAGTTGGATCTAAATAATTTTCTTTTACGGTTTTAGATAATGTTCGCGCATTTTAATTATCTCATTTTTCCAAAAAGAAATAGTTTTCTAAGATAGGATAGGGTTTAAGTCAAATTAATCCCTAGAATAAATTATAAAATTATCCCTTTTTAGATAGATTGATTAGGGTTTTCATAAATTCTGAATTTCAATTAAAAAATGCAAAAATACTAGGTGCATGTTGACTGGTTTGCATAATAGGATCATTTAATTAGAATTTATTCATTAGTGAAGTTAGGTCATGAGGTGCATAATAACTAGTTTGCATAATAGGCCCATTTAATTAGAATTTGCGTATTAATAAGATTAAATCATTTAGTTAAAAAATGCATTTTTATTAAAAAATTCTAATTTTCAAGAAAACCCAAAAAATTGTTTGCTTTGTGTGATGCAATTTATTAATTGAATGCTTAATAATGTTTGAGCATTTGTGTAATCACCCCATTGCATAATAGTACTTTAGATTAAAATAAATTCAAGCCGCTTGCAAAAACATTTTTGAAAATTAAAAAGAAATGGTACCAATAGAGCATTAGAGAAATTTAGTGTAACCAAGTTTCCGTATCTTTAGTCTCTGGTTCGTAATAGTAAAATAATCATATCTTTATTTTACTTAGGTGTCTAATCGACATACTATAAATCGATTAGTGGCGACTCCTAGATAATAATCTTTTGCATGTTAAATATTTGAATTTTAAGTCGTGAATTGGTATGGGCTTGGGAAAACCCGAGCTAAGTTTAAAGACTTAGAAGTCCATTAACCTAGTTTTAGGTGGTGCACCCGAAAAATAGGTTGCGACATGATTGCATTAATGTAACAAGTTTTAGAATTTAATTACACTTTTGTGAAGTTTTAAAATTTCTCATTCACTTATCCCAACTAAAGACAGAGAAGTTAGAGTCATTTTCTTCCACAAAGAGCTAAATAAATGAGCCAACTCACCAGGATAGTTTTTACCTTATCATTGTAATAGATAGGATTTACAAAAATAGAGGCATTATTTATGATTTTCATGGATTTAATATTTACATATGACTATTATTCTGAAAAATTATATTGCTACCAATAGATGTGATAAAACTATGAATTATGGCATGAACTGTGAATTATATTATTTAAATGATCTATGGTTATGAGAGCTAATGACAAAGGAGTGAGGAATGCTTGGGTGTTTGTTATGGTAAGGATGACTTTAAATTAGTGCGTTAACAAGGAATTTCTAAGGCCCATCCTCTTCCAAGAGCTATACTTCTAGGGTTTATACCAAGGCCGGCCGGCCACCCCCCTCCTGTTGCCCAGGAGAGGCCTCTGTCATTTTCCTGTACCACGCCCAGGCAGACCCTGGAGAAGACATCGCGGGAATCAAGAGTGGGACCCCTTAACCTTTCGGCTTTGGCCGGGGTATCCCAATGGGAGACTTATCCCGTGTTTCTTCCCCTCACTTGCCTTAAATGGCTTGTGGGGAGAAGATTCCCTGGGAATCTCATTCAGGGAAGAGCCTTTTAACGTCTTGCTCAGGACTAGGGTGTGTGTTATAGTAAGGATGACTTTAAATTAGTGTATTAACAAGGAATTTCTAAGGCCCATCCTCTTCCAAGAGCTATACTTCTAGGGTTTATACCAAGGAAACGACGTAAAATGCGCTTGTTAGAAAGAATATCATACGTATTAGCTTTTATCCCGTCATTGTCGATGCTAAAATATTTTGAAGTATAAAAGTAAATCTCCTTGAATTTTACGCCTCATTTTTATTGAAAACAGACATATGTTGCAACATACAACTAATAATTAAAAATTCAAGGTACAGATGATTTAATTCAGGTGAATGATTGAAATCCTCGTGTGGCCAATTTTTACCGATATGAACATTCTCACTTAAATACTATCATAGTGTTGGGCGATCCTAGATTTCGCATATTCTTTATATACGTGGTTAAATATTTGCAATTCCAACTTACGAATCATTAATGAATAGAGAGAATTGTGGGAGATAGAAATCCACACACCAGTAGGGCTGAACAATAAGTCGTGCTGGATCACGTGTCGAGCCCAGGCCAGGTTTTTCAAAAAATTCATAAACAAATATTCAATGAAAAAGAAAATCAACAAAATGAGACAAACTGAAACTATTCTTGCAAATTTAAAAAATAACAAACATTAATTAAGGAATTAATGAAGAAGACCCATTTAATCAAACCAAATCGAATTACAAGTACAATTTCACATAATTTGAAAAAGAAATTTACATGTAATGGTGCTCTACCAACAATTACCCACAAATTACACCAAAAGTGAATGTCTAATAGATTCGGTGTCTTCAATGCCATGTCCTCACTATGCTTTGGGTGATACAGCGACGTCATTGTCTTCTTTTTCACGTTGGGCAGATTTCTCTGGCAATCACACCCCAACACAACCACTCCTAAATTTTTCATAGATAAGCTAGACCTATTGTCTTCAAAGATCCAATGTCTACCAGTAAACTTGGACTCCAATGATACCATAGACACTGGTCGGGTCAGTAAATCAAGAGTCATGGTGGAAAAAATCAGAAAATTGGTGGCTCTTCCCTTCCATCATTTGAGTATGTTGACATTGTCTTCACCAACTCTATCAATGTATTTGTAGATCTTTACCAAGACCTAACAAAAGCCTATGAGGTGCTCTTATTCTTACAAAGCAACAACTGTTTAGGTTTCTAGGCACTACTCCATGAGGGTGCCATCTCTGTCTACGGGGTAAAACTCGTTGCATTGAATTGACTGGTGTGCACATTATACATATTCTGGAGGCTACTACCATTGCTAATATCTATTCCACTTGGACCTCAACCCCTAGTCCCAAATCTTCGTGATATTGACAAGCAGAGTTTTGAGCCCCTCCAACTTGAATCTTGAATCAAAAAATGTCCAAAAAAGAGGCACATTATATTTCTAATATTTGAGGAATTTCACCTTCATGACAACTACCGGTGTGACACCAGCTATAACTTGCATAGTGCATATTTTCTTGCCTTGATTTGGGTCAAAGTAGAAAATTTCAGACAAAATTGCACCTGGTCCAGCCGTCGGCCAATGAAGATTTGTTTAGCCAGTAAGCTTGGGCCCTTATTTGAGACTAAGATACCATTTCAGGTCTTTATTTGAAAGAATATCCATTTAGGTCCTCTTTTGACAAAGCGGCTCAATTCACAATCTCTTATCTGAAATGTTCATTTTTAATTATGTCCATATGTGTTTTGTAAGCAAAGAGTACAAGTTCTATTTATTAATAGAGGCTTGGAGCAGATATGCTAAAACAAAAATCATTGAAGTTTGAATCATTTTCTTCCACAAAGAACTGAATAAATGAGCCAACAAACCAAGATTGTTTTTACATTATCATTGAAACAGACAGGATTTACGGAAAAGAAATCATTTATTTATGGTTTTCATGAAGTTAATATCTACGTATGACTATTATTGTCATGCCCTAGACCTTCCCTCACCACGGTAATGCGACATCCTCGGGATTAATTTGCAACATCCCAAGCAGTGTCACCGTCCCATTACTTTTATCTTTCAATTAAGTACATGCGGAAACATATAACTATAGCACTCAATCAATAAAGAATAGTGAGGAAAACACACACACAAACACAATACTTTTATTATGCTTCGTTAGGATCGGAAAGTTGCATTTACAAGCCCGCTTAGTTGGGCCATTCCCTCGAAAACACGCATTTTTTTAAAGTAAGCTTTTAAGCTTATTTTTGCTTAGACCATGAAAAGGGTTGGACGAGGTTTTCTTTCGAGATTTTTTAGCAGAACTTGGTGAGAGAAACATGAGAGCTTTTGAGGAATTATGTATTGGGATTTTAAGAGACACATGAGCAAACCTCTTAACTATTCGGTTGATAGTGTATTCTTCGCCGTTGATTCTTCTAGTGAAATGAGTATTCGCACTCGAATCGAATCATGTAAACCTTTGATGTTCTATAATGTTTCTTGGTAAGTTGTTCTAATTTTGTCCTCTTGCATTTCATATTTTATTCGCAAAATTCAATAGTTTTCGCCTTATTTCACACAAAATAATATCATAACACGGACTAAGGTTTCTACAGTTGATTTTGGAATCTTTGCTTGTCCGATCACTATTTCAAAGTTTTATGGCTGCGATTATGTCTAAAACGAAAATTGATTTTGAAAAGTTCAATAGAAGGAACAACTTCGGGTTGTGTGTATAAAGATGAGTGCCCCGTTATGATCCGAGATGTGGCCACAGGGTTGTACCCCGGAGCGATGAACGAGGCCGATAACAATGGGTTGGCCGGGAAGGCGAGGTGCACGATTCAATCGGGATATCTCCGAAGGTGTTGAAATTAATGGAAGCATGTTGCAGAACAAAGGGTAGAAAGCAGCGAACAGTGCCAATGGCAGACTTTTCAAATAACGACTAAATACAATTGCGGGCCGCCGTGACAAAGCCAGGAAAGATGACTAAGGGAGATTGAGATTTTTCAGTGGGATTGACTTGAAAGTTTAATCAACATTTGCTATTAAGAAGTGCATCAAGTCATATTAACTTAATTAATCAAGTCAAAATTTGTTAAATATATTAGGGTTAATACCATGAAAAACTGCAAATTGGTACACCTGTGATAAATTTAACACAAACTAGTTTTTTGATTATCAAAAACTGTAAACTGGTACATTTTTGACAAATTTACCCTAAACTAATACACTTGTAACAAATTTACCCTATATTAGTTTCTGTTAAATTTTACTATCAAATTACTATATTGAATGACACGTGACAGTTAACTAATGTACTAATTTGAGATTTTACTATTTGCTTGTTACAGTTGTATCATTTTTGTGGTTTTCTGTGTTATTAATAAATTTAACATATGGCATATATGTCATAAATATACTAGTTTGAGGTTTATGGCGATCAAACAAATTAATTTAGGATAGATTAGTCACAAGTGTACCAGTTTTGGGATTTTTTGTAATTACTTAGAGTGAATTTATTATAGGTGTACCAATCTAGGATTTTTCGTGTTTAAAAAACTAGTTTGGGAGAAATTTGTCACAAGCGTACTGGTTTAAGGGTTTTCAAGATATTAATCCATATATTAACTAAGATCACTGTAAGAGTGAAAATTAAAATGTTCTAACTTCATGTTTCACTTGATTTGCATTCACAAAGGAATGAAAACATCATTCTTAATTATCAAGTGAAACAAAAAATAAAATAAAATAAGGAGCATTATTGAAAATATAGTTTTTTAGTTAGTACGATCTTTTTGATTTTTTTTTAGGGAGTATATTAGAAGTTTTAAAACTTATCACAAAAAAATATAATTAAGTCTTAAAACTAGTTAAATTAGTGCGATATAATATTTGTATAAACTCCATCCAATTTAATTAACAAAAAAGGCTGATGTGGGTTTTATTATTGTTTTTCCTCTCTTACATAGTGATGACGTGGCTAAAACATGAGGTGATAGACTTTTTTTTTTTTTTTTTCGTCTGGTCTATCCTATATCTATTTTACAATATTGTGTGTGCTATATGTCGTACACAGGTTTCAAAACCTGCTCCCTCATTCACGCGTCTCCACTCCCAACCCTTCAAGAAGGTGGGAAATCAAACTATCCACCTTCTCCCTTCTCAAGTGGGAAAGTTGGCCATTGGGGTAACCCAAGTGTTTGAGGCGTATGTAGCACCAACACGGACATACGACATGACACGACACCTCGACACATCATTCCAAAAAAAGAAGAAGAGAATTTTGACATGTTTCGACACGTTATATATTAAATGAATATTTTTATTTTTAATTAATTTGATTCAAATTCATAATTAAATAAATAATAAAAAAAAGAGCATACAATGAACTTACACTAATAATATAGATTTCATAGGAAATTCGAAAGACATATTCATAGTTAATGCTTATTTATGTTTGGGGACATATTTCTAACTCTAACAAAAATTATTGATGAAACTAATGACTAACAGAAAATTAAAATTAACTTATTTAAATAAATCTATAATCTTTTACAATGACCAAAATTTATTATTATTCAACATTCAACACTTTTATTTTCCAAAATCACTTTTTAACTTTTCTTATTTATTTTTCTGATAAAGAAAAACCCCTTGTCTACCTCAAGCCTCACTCCCACATTTATTTCACTCTCTTTCCATCATTTCTTCCCTCCACTTTATAGCCCCCTTATTTATTTTTCTGATACAAAAATAAAAGTCTTTGGGGTCCATGCCAACCCCACCCACCCCACTTTCCTGCCCCCAACAAACTTATTTCGCTCCTCTTTCCCTCGTTTCCCACCCCCAACCCTCACCCCCACAATTATTTCACTCTATTTCCATCGTATCTTTCCCCCACTTTGAAGGATCTTCTATTCATTTTGTAGTTTTGTCATTACTATCATCTAATTCAGTTGAGAAGTCCACATCTCCAAAAGGAGGCAAATCGATGTCTCCAAATTGTTTTGCAAAGAATCCTGTGGTCATGTCTTTTCCAGCCATCAAAATGAGTTCATTGTACATCTCGATTTTCTTATTCAAGTACTTCTCATGGGTAGGATGCGCCTATGAAAAATCACAAAAATACAAGTATATAAATAGGTAGATTTGCCACTTTGGTTACAATAATTTTTACAATAGGCTCATCATCTATCTATGTCTTTGTTTTTATTTTTATTTTTATTTTTATTTTTTATTTTTATTTTATGTAGAGAGCATATGATGCATAGGAAAACAAAATTATTACAGCCTCCAATTCCTACATATCTCAACATGTTGCATGCATAATAAATCTCTAGAATCAATGAATGTCTAGTAGCCTGAATATAACAAATTGTAGCGTACCAAGGTACATAAACTTAACCTGCAATTTTTGGATATCAAATGCTAGATATTGAAATTTGAAAAACACTTTACTGTTATTTCTTCATCATAAACTTCCTTCCGAATAATGTGATCATCTTCAAGTTATGGTCCCACTAAAATCTACTCTTAACTCACAATTTTTGGATGTTAGCCCAATTGTTTTTAATAGTTCCAAGATGATTGTCCACATGATCAGGCTCACATTATTCCCATATTTCTCATTTATAGCTTGAGTAACTATAACAAAGGAAGATGGTTTAAAGGTGGCTGAAGGTTTGTTTCCTTTAAAAGTCTCGTCAGCTAATATCTCAAAAAACATACGCTCCATAGATCTTGACCATCTGAAATGCTTGGTCTTCCCTTCTCTAGTTTTGCCCATCACTATATTATTAGACATATCCTACACAAGAAATTGCGACAAACAAAGAATAACACAAAAATAGATGTCATTTGACTACTGAGACAAGGACAAATCACAATGATATAAAGTAGTAAGTCAAGTTCACATTTACAAGAACTCCAACCACAAAGTACTCATGTCACATAAAAAAAATCAGACAACTTTTAAGAAAATACGAATGCTAAACATTCATTTATGCCTACTATAATCATCTCACATTAAACGTGCGATACTGTCTCTTTTTACTGCCCACTCTCTGTTTCCTCCCTCTCCTCTCTTTGTGCTTGTTGATGTCTTCTTTCCTAACTTTGAGATTCAATCTCTACATTTAGTTCTGGCATAAAGAGATCATAAGGGTCAACTCCCATAATGGAGTTATGTAAAATACAACATGCTAATACCACATCAACTTGAGTATCAAATGACCAAAAGGGGTCGGCATCCAATATACGAAAACGCCTTTTTAGGACCTCGAATGCCCTTTCTACCTCAAACTGTAAAGATGAATGGTTATGATTGAACAACTCTTTCTCGTTCTCAGGTGAGCGGTCACTAAACTCCCCCTTATGATATTGAACTCCACGATATGGAAAAATTATTCCCGGTTGAATGCCGTATCTGGCATCAGCAAGATAGTATCTACCTAACAATTTTATGCAAAGTTTCAACATGTTTCAGGAAAATACGGTATAAATTTTATAGAAAATATGGAATAATCTATAGCTTTAGGAATTTTCATTCCTCGAGGCCTTGAAAGTGCATATGTAAAAATATGAGTCATGTGCTATGCCTTCCCAACCAGCCAACACATAAACGGATTTTAAATGAAAAGTATTAGCTGCAAGAACATTTTGCGTTGTTTTTTCTCTTTTCAACCACGAAATTTTCCTCAAATTTCTAGGGAAACCGATGCGCGGACATGAGTACCATCAATAGCTCCGACAAATCCTAATGTACTCAATAAGTAAATAAATATAACGACATACCATCAAAAAGAAGTTTATGACATTTGTCATATTACATACCTTAAAGTATGGATAAAATCTTCTACTCTTGGATATTGTTGGGGGCATAGTACCATCCGGTGGTTTTATAACATGCTTATATAATTTTAGAATTATTTGTAAGACATTTATAAAGTATCAATGAATGGTCTCAATAGACCTATTGAACCTTGACCCTATCACTCTCAACCTCACATTATGCCCTAAAATATGGCAAAAGACTAGCAATTGTTATTTAATTGACACATTTATTGTTTTGTGCAACAAATTATTTGACCCAAGAACTCTACACAATCCAAAGAAAACTTGTGGTCTTATATGTATTTGATTGACGCAATTAGTATCTCCTGAATGTAAAAAGCGATTGATGACTAACTCTCTCTCAAAATCTCTTTCCTCTCGTGGCACTCTAGGTATTTGACTACTTAAAGCTTCATCCTCCATTACTAACATACCAATTGCCATTATTGACGCAGCTACACCCATTATTGCTCCATTAACTTCAATATTTTCCATCTACAAGCAATAACAAAAATTTTCATTGAGGCAGTCAAGATAAATGTTTTATCTCAAAGGTAAACCCAAAAGCAAACATTAAAAAAAAAAAAAAAACAAAGAAATCACCAAAAGGATCAGGAGGGTTAGTGCAACAACATCACATGTGCACAATGATGGATTATAGACAACAAGGCTTATGAATGATTTTGACGAGGTATTGCAATAAAATATAATTAATGATTTTCTTTATTTCTTGACATTTTATCACAATTTCAACAAGAGCAGAATCAACACTCAAATGAACATGTAAACTATTTACTTTGCCTAATTGGGCATGATATGTTACCCATAAAAGCACATATCTCAATAATTATATAAAATTGGCTCATCAAACCAAGAAACACCAACCGAGTTAACTCATCTCAATATAATACCTTTGATATGTGTTTTCATAAAAGAACATCACTGTAAATTTCAAGCAAATCAATGACAAATCGAGCAAAAAGGTCAAGCGGTTAGATAGATTCCTTTATATCCCTCACGGTAGGGCAAAATCTCCAATTGACCTTGTGATATATGGAATCTCTAGGATTTGATTTCCAAAATTTTGCTCGAAGAAGATGAACAGAGTTGAGAATCAAATGACTATAACATAGATAATCAACATCAACTCAACGATGTAAAGCATCGATAAATTTTTTCGAAATTATTCTCAAATTAGAGAGGAGAGAGAGCCTGGAATTGTGTTGAGCATCATTGAAGAAGAGCCAGACCTTCAAGGATGAAGAAGAAGATCTGGACCTTCAATGGCAAAGAAGATGAGTGTCAGTGAAGAATAGCTGAAGAAGAAAGGCGAGTGAAAGAGCGAAGGGACAGCAAGTGACGTACCTCAGAAAAAGCAAAAGAACTTGGAATTGTGTTGAGCATCGTTGAAGAAGAGCTCGACCTTCAAGGATGAAGGAGAAGATCTGGACCTCTAATGGCGAAGAAGATGAGCATTAGTGAAGAAGAGCTGAAGAAGAAGGGCTAGCAAAAGATCGAAGGGAGAGCAAGCGGTGTACCTCAGAAAAAGCGAGAGAGTTTGGAGAGGAAAAATGAAAGGTCATAGAGAAAAAGATGAAAATGGAAAGTGTTTTCACCTTCTCATGCGAAGGAATTCACTTTTCAAAAATAATATATAATATTTGTGTTTTCCGTTGGACAAATCTTTTCGGAGAACCAAATGGCTAAAAATTTAGAAAACACTTCTGGTAAAATACTTTTAGTGAAACAAACATGCCCTAAGTTATTGTCTTGACAACAAAGTTGATCTTAAAAGATGCATGTTGCTTAGCTCCAATTCCTCCGATTCTCACTTTTCACTTTGCATTTCGAGAAGCCAACATTGCCACTAGATTCGACACCCTCAGATGAGCCAGATTTAGAAGACTATCTTACAAATTGCCCCATCATGGATCAATAGGCCTGATGTCCCGCGGTGTCATTGGAGAAATAAGTTTTTGTGACACCGAATGATATTAATTCAAATTCTAGTTGACTTTTTCAATGTCACCTTGAGTTTGAGGGAGGATGTTAGAGATAATTAGGATAGTTTCCAATATTAGGAATAATTAGATATTTCTATTGATTTTTTGTATCTCTTGAGATCGCATAAATATCTCATTTCATTGTATATATCTTGATTGATATACATTATCTTTGATAGTTTCTCATAAAACCCACAAATAAGCTAATGTACTTAATTATGATATATCGAATTATACATATAATTTCCCAATTCTCTTTTCTATTTAATATTTAATTGTCTCAATTAGGGAAATGACAACATAGACAATGAGGAATTCTTGATAGAGGATTTAATAGTTCATATGATGTTTGCGGGCATATTTGCCAGGTTTTGAGTCTATTTTGAAAATGTTAGTTTTGATTTTCAAGTTACTCTTGAGACCTCAACATTAGTATGTGAATTAGGGGTGAAAGGTTCTATGTAATGAGAATGAACATATAATATCTATTAAAAAAAATTTGTGCCGTATTCTTAAAGATTGTTCAACAATGGCAACGATTATATTGCAAGTCTATTAACATCTAAATTTTCACTCAACAATCTTTTCATTCATCTCATGAAAAACAACCAAGACTGAACACATCGATTAATAGAAGTTGACCCCTAAGTAAAGATTATTGATATTGCATAGCTTAGCATTTTACTAAAAGCATTTAGGTTTAGGATTAACATAAAGCTTTCGAAGTCATGGAACTAGAAGTTGCTTTAGGCTTGATATGAACAAGACATGTTTGCAAATTCCTTATTAGTTTACCATGGCAAATATTTGCCTTTGAAGGATGTGTTCAACTTAGGAAAAATGTCAAAAAGACCCTAAATCATACCTAACTTTTTTCTATGATATTAAAAACCCCAAATTATGCCCACTATAATATATTTACCCATAAAATTTCTCTTATTATAATATAAAAAATCATCAAATTGTACTTGTGTGATATATTTACTCTGTATTAATGTTTAGTTAGATGATTTTTCAATTAATGTCTTTTTAATTTCACTTAAGTTGCATGGACGTCATGTCAACAATGTTTGCTTTCTAGTATTCATGTAGGTAGATTTTTAATAGTTCTCATTGATAGAGTTTTGATGGAGGGTAAATATGTCAAGCATGAATAGTTTGTGATTATTGGTATCATTAAAAAAGTTTAGGATAAATATATCATGATAGATATACTTTGAGATTTTTGGTAGCTTTTACCTTTTTTCTTTTAACTCAAATGAGTTTGGACTACTAATTTTATCCTTTCAATTAGACAATGTTAATGATGTGCCCTTTAACATTCTAAGCATCAGGTCCTTTAACATTTTGAGCATCTTGTCGGCCATCGCACGAATGCTTAATGGTCTCACTGAGTACTCCTATCATGGTGGGGTTTAATTAAGAGAGATAGAATCATACACTTTTAACGCACAGGGCGTGATAATCACTAGGCCATTTGCCCACTGAGGGCCGTGTTGGCTAGAGCGAGGGTGCTTGACCCCTCACTAGACCTGACATGGTTGCGGTGTCCTCACTAGATCCAGGTTGCCAAACCCTTGCTTGGCTATGGCAAGGGTTGTGACTTCTCACCTAGTGGCCGGCTATGTAGCACGGACACGGCGACACGGACACGCGACACGACACGACACGACACGTGACACGTCATTTCTCAAAAAGTAGAGAATTTCGACACGTTCCGACACGTTAAATATTAAATAAATATTTTTATTTTTAATTAATTTGATTCAAATTCACAAATAAATGAATAAAGAGTTTATAATGAATTTATACTAATAATATTAATAAATCTTACACTTTTTTTAATTTTATTATTCCAAATTTACATTTAATTTTTGAAATCCCTCACTCCCCCAAATTTACTTTTATTTTTCGAAACCAACCCCTCCCCTCGCCCAAACTTCCCTCGTCTCTTTTCCCCACAAATTTTTCACTTTTTTTCCCTCCCCACGTCGTCCATTTCCCCCCCCAACTTTATTCATCGACAGACAGGCTGTCCTGTCACTTCCCCTCCCCCAAAATACGTGATGGCCATCGAATCAAAAACCCTAGCCTCATTCTCCTTCGCTGCTCGCCGCACAACCCTTCCTCTTCTCCTCCTCTAGATCTGTCTCCTTCCTCGCCGCTCGCCGCACGGCCCACTTCTTCTTCTTGATCTCCACGTTCTCCCGATACACGCCCTTTTTCACGTAGATCACGAACCGGCGCGTCCTGTGATCGGGCACGGCCTCGATCGCGTCATCCACCTTGGTGAAATTGCTGCTCCGCCGCCGCCGGAGTTGGAGCCGGAAGATGGGTGGACCATGGTGAGGAGTCGTGTGACTAGTGAAGTGATTTGGTTGAGACTTCCGGAGACAATGCTCTTGACAATGCCGCTAGTGCCCTCAAACCCATCTCTGCATGTCTCCTGGTTTGCAAGTGCCATGTCCTCGCCGCTTGCCGCACACGACCCCCTTCCTCGCCGCTCTTTCTCTGGCCGTCTCTCGCTGTCGCGGGCTCGCCGTCGGTCCGTCTCTTCTCCCTTGCCGTCACTTCCACCCTCCATCGTCTGCCGGACACGCGTGTCCAAACGTGTCGGGCAAAGGTTGACCACATGTCGGATTTCCGACACGCGTTGACTGCGTGTCCGAGGCGTGTCGACGTGTCCGACACGCTCGACATGTGTCGGACACGACACGGAAGCACAGAGAACGTGTCTGTGCTTCATAGGTGGCCGGTGTGCCCATAGGATGGCCGATGTTTATGTCAACAATTTCCTACTAAAATTGACTAAATATACTCAATTGACAAAACGTAAAAATATTTATAACTCAATTGACACAATTAAAATGTTTAGAACTCAATTATTATAAGTGTAATAAATTTAGAATTTTTTTTTGATAATATTCCCTAATAAGATAGTATAAGGTCCAAAAGGGAGGCAGAGACATGATAATAGGTTCTAAAGTCAAAGATACTAATAATGAGACGTGACCCGATCAAACCGGCAAATCTACTCGGTCAAAGTTTGAAAATTAGGGGAAAATGAAAAACAAAAGGCCGAAGAGAGAGAGAGAGGAGACAAGGGGACACTAGCCATTGTTTTTCAAAAGTAAGACAAGGATATAGGTACGCGCTTTGGCTACTGTTAGAACGAGGAAGGATGATGCTTGGCAGGATTTGGACATTTCATTGCTCTCTCGTTTGCCAAAAAAAGCTATAAATGATGCACAATTACCTGGTGATCTTTCAGCATGAGAATCAAATTTTGTAAGATTCTGACTTCATTTATCACGAATACATTTAAATTATTGAATAAATTCATTAAGAAACTTGGCTTTTTATTGATGACCGATGCCCTATCTTATATTTGAATTCTCGATTTTCAATCGAGCAATTGCAATTAAGTCCTTTTATCGTTAATCAACCTAAGTATGCCGATAAGTATGCTGACATGGGCTTTCGGTATTAAGAAATGAGGATTAAGTGCACGTTCTCGAAGTTTTGTTGCCGGTAGAATTTGTTCCTCAACTTTCAACTTTTTTTAATTACATGATAGGCCCTATATCTTTCTTGATTATGCAATTAAGTCTTTTTCTCATGTATTTTGCTATCACAGTTAAATTAATGACATGACATCACTCACACGTGAATTAACACACATAATAATGATGTGGCCTGATGTCAATAGATCATAATAAGATACAAAATGCAGAGGGAAATAGAAGGGTTAGATATAATGGTTAGACCACTTGACACCGATGGAGTTCGTGCAAGGGAACTCCTTTGGCATCGGGCGGGACAGCAGCACCTCTGCCCAAAACCTCTGCCCCTAAAATGGTCTAGCGACTCTCTCAAGCACGATGAGGGTCGTTAGACCCAAGGCGACAGCTTTGTAGCCATATCTACTTCTTTCATCTCTATTGATTTCTCTTGTATTACTATTCTTGATGAGGAGGTGCATCAGCGTCAGCGTCATGGATCAAGTTTTCGGCCATGTCAATAATTGCAACGTTAGCAATCAAATCATGTTATAAAGATGTATGAACAAAGAATTTGATTGCAAAAGTCAAGAAGATACAGGACTTCACCCATAAGTAGCATCATTGCCCCTTTAACTTGGCATCATCATTGGAAGAGGGGAAATACTATAACCACCTCCAAGACCCGTCTACTTTTTCCATCTTATCCATCACTGGATTTTACCCACGTATCTACTATACCAACAGTCCAAGAAAAATTCCCAGTCCCCTTTCTCCATCTTATCCATAAAAGGATTTTCCTTACATATCCAATCCAAGAAAAATTCCCAATCCCATGTACATACTCTCTCTCTCTCTCCACCCGTGGCTTGTGTCGAGTGCTTATCTCGAATCCAGGGTTCGCTTGGTTGTAGCTCTAAGGATTGATCACATTCACCATGCCCATAGCCCAAGCTCGACCATGATGAAGAGGGATAATGGCTGCCCGGCCGGGGAAAGCCAAGGCGACAGGGTTCAATGAGAATAGATGATGATCGGTGACAATGGCAACGCCACACTATCTTGAGGGGGGTCAATTCCTCTCACCTAGATTTCTTCCTCCACTCGTTTCTTTTTTTCTTTCATAGTCTTCATCCTCGCTCTCGCGTCTCCAAAAGAGAAAAAAGAAAGGAGGAACGCCGGGAGCATACATGGCAAGACTCGAGCTTACGGTCATAACTATTGAGCTCGAGCTCGCGGCCATGGACATTTTCTTTTTCTCTTAGAAAAATGACTATCAAACTTAATCTTGCGGCATTCATGGAATTTGAGCTCGCAGCTATGGACTTCTTCGTTAAACAAAAGTTGACCTTGAGAGCTCTCTGATTTTTTTTTCTTTTTTTTAATCTCAGTGGAAGGAAGCGACATCTACATCGTGTCACACATACAAATTTCGAACCGACATTCATATCAAAAAAAGTTCAAACTAGTAGACATACGACAAATTCATCCCAAATTATTGTTTTGACCACGAAAAATCCTATACTGTATATCTATGATAAATTTACTCTAAACTATTTTTTTTTTACAAATAAAAACCCTGAACTTATACATTTATGATAAATTTGCCCTTCATTAGTTTTTGTTAAATTGAATTAATACCACGAAAAATTATAAACCGGTGAATGAAAGATAAAATTTCAAACCGATATACTTATGAACTTTCATGTCATCTAATCTAGAAATTTGAAGGTAAAATTTAACTAAAATTAGCATAAAGTAAATTTTTTTATAGCTATACTAATTTGGAATTTTGATAATTTGGATAGGTGTATCGATTGAAGATTTTTCATAGTACTAGTCTTATAAAAAAACATAGACACCACCGCCTGCGGTGGCCTAATTGGACAAGTGCTCCCATGATCCTTTACCAGAGGAGAGGAGTTTGAATCCTGCTAGCTGCATGGGATTTTAAGTGCAACGTCGGGGTGGTGAGTCATCCCATTAGCGTCGCGCCGGGGTTTACTCTCCGTTACCTCGACCTTGTCGGGTTGTCGTGTTGGTACGGTGCGTGAGTTTTCTCGATCATCAAAAAAAAAAAAAAAAAAACATAGACGGTTTTTAATTTTCCTAGGGGAAAGCATGGGGGAGATTCACGTGCGTTGTCTTCTTCCCATAAGCCTTTCGATAAAATTTTAAAGGCGGGAATTTTCCCAAAACCGCGTCAGAGACTCGAAAGGACAAAGCGGGCCCGAGTCGACTCAATCTCTCTCTACGAAACTTTCGAAATTTGTCTCCACTTCACTCTCAACTACCAACCACCGCCGCCGCCGACGCCGCCGCTGCAATGGGCTCCTCGGAGGCGGCGCTCCTCCGCTCCCTCCCCCTCCTCCTCCTCGCCTCCCTCCTCGCTTCTCTGCTCCCTCCCTCCACCGCCTTGGGCTTCAACTGCTCCAACTCCTCCGCCGCCGCCGCCACGTGCCAGTCCCTCGCCGGGTACGTCTCCCCGAACGCCACCACCCTCGCCGCCGTCCAAGCCCTCTTCGGCGTCAAGCACCTCCGCTCCATCCTCGGCGCCAACAACCTCCCCCTCTCCACCCCCGCCAGCTTCAACGTCAGCGCCAACCAGACCATCGTCGTCCCCTTCAACTGCTCCTGCTCCAACGCCACCGGCTTCTCGTTCCGGCGCCCCGTCTACACCGTCCGGAGCGGCGACGGGCTGGACCACATCGCCCGCGAGGTCTTCTCCGGCCTGGTCGTCTACCAGGATATTCAGCAAGTGAATGGGATCGCCAATGCGAGCTTGATTGAGATTGGTCAGAAGCTGTGGGTCCCCTTGCCCTGCAGCTGCGACGACGTGGACGGCGAGGAGGTGGTCCACTACGCACACGTCGTGGCCGCCGGGAGCTCCGTGGCGGCGATAGCGGCGCAGTTCAACGTGCCTCAGAGCACGCTGATGACCATCAACGGGATCGCCGACGTTGCGAGCCTTCAGGCCGGGCAGGTTCTTGATGTTCCTCGCCAAGGTTCTTGCTTTTTTTCTTTTTCCCATTTACATAGTCATTTTTTCATTTATTATTGCCTCGGTTTTGAACCCTTCTTTTTGGGTCTAGAGAGTGAAGATTTTATGGGACCTTTTCGATTTGGCTCTTCGTTTTTGTTGCTGGGTTTTAGCTTTCTGTCATGATGTGGTGAAGGAGAGAGAGTGTGCCGTGGGTGGGATCCACTTTGCATTATCAAGGAAGGAAAGTAGTGGGGCTGTTCTTCTTGATGTCCGTCTAAAATGGATGGACTTCGAATGGTTCAGATTGTATGTGGTTGGATGTTGCATGCGCCTGGTGCGTCTATAGAGGAGCTTCTCCTTATGCGATGCACTGTTCAATGGGATATTCCTCAGAATCTTAGCTGGGTAAACTGTGGTCAGACATGAAGTGCCAGTTTAGATTTGGGTTCGGTGGTTTTTTACTTTTTTTTTTTGGTGGGGGGGTGACAAAGGGGAAGGGAAGGGAAGGAATGATTTGGGATGAAATGTTTCTAAATGAGGTATGCATCAGCAGTGACCGTGGTCAACATATGGGATACGAGAAAATTGGATAGGACTTGGTGTGTGTGTTTTTCTGCTTGTGCTTTTGCTTTACCGGTATTGATCTTGTGTGGAAAATCTGCCAGAACTAGCTTGTATTTAAGTGAAGTAAGATGAGTGAGTTTGGCTCGATTGGATGTATCTGTGAGTTTTTGGATCGATTCGCTCGATGATTGTGTTTGGATGATTAGATTTATTGATAGAATTATAGGGTAAGACCAGGACGTGATGGCGGGGCCTTGCAGTGCCTCCCCACCATGTGATCTGCGCGAATAATGTCGGCTAGTAGTGAGCTGCAAATTATTCAGCTGCTATGTGGTCCCTACTCAAACTCTGATCTGACCTCCAGGGGGGCTTCTCCAGAAATTATAATAGAACTGTATGATATCCTATATAACTTTAAAATGGTTGTAACTCGTATCTCCGCGATTTTAATAGTTGTATTTGGTCATTGTCTCTTTGATGTCATCGAAATTAAGGATGTGATATCTGGTTCACATCTGTGTGTTTTTTTTATAAGAAGGATAAAATGACATCATATCCTGGTGAAGGCCTTTTTTTAGAGGGGGAGGGGGAGGGTTTGTGGGGTTCCTTATTTTCCTATTCCTTGTATTGCTTCTCCTTTAGGAAGAGATTTTAAGGAACTTGGCTGAAATTTGGCTATTCCTTCTAAGCATGGAAGTTTAGTGGAGGAAGACAGAGAGGAGAGAGGAAACTGGGACTTTCTAAAGAGGCCCCATTATTTGCTTATGCCAATTCTATCAAGTCTTTAACATTGAAGATCTAGTTTAACTCAGAATCCAAGTGTGATGCCTGAATGTGCAAAAGTGGTTCTCCCCATGATGTAGTTCTCTGCCAAGAACAGTTCTGTTGACTTGTTTCCATTCAACAGATCGGCTCTATGATTCGATCTTGAGGAGATTAATGGCTTAACAATGGCAGCAATTAGCTTAAGCTTTCTTCGATGATTGATAATTGACACAGAGAGTATGACAATCTAATGTCCCCCTTATCTGCCACATTATGCTTTTTGGTTAGACTCTGCATGAAGGTACTTGTTCTAAGTAACATTAGCATAGTTTATGAATTGGCAATTCTGATCGATACTATTAAGCTTCATGACCCACCACCATTATGATTTAAGATTTAATTGCCAGACGCTGTGTAGATAGTTCTTGACCCGCCAACATTATGTTTTGAGATTCAAGTGCCAGATGTCATATAGATAGTTTGTGATGCTTCCTGCCTGTGCTTTTCCATTGTTTCAACACTAGTGAGTTTGATTTTTTCTGGTAATCTCGTACTCCAATCTTTAACAGCAATACTGATGAATTCTCTGATTCTGTATGCAGCTTGTTCATCTGCAATAAGGAATGACTCGCTGGACTCCTATTTACACGTTGCTAATGGAACTTATGTCTTCACTGCTAACAATTGTGTGATGTGCAAGTGCGACGCAGCGAATAACTTGACGTCAGTATTACCATTCTAGAATTTCTTTAGATCACGTCCTTCTTGTGGACAATCTTCCATTAATTCTTCTCTTTCCAAACAATCTCTCAGAATTTATGATTCATTTCCCTATACATGAACAGATTAGATTGCCAGCCATCCCAGCTTAAGCCGTCTAATCAGTCGGGTTGCCCCCTCAATGCAATGCGAGGGTTCAAATTTACTCCTGGGCAACTCAACTTCGACGTCTTGTAACCGCACAACCTGTGCCTATGCTGGTTATTTGAACCAGACTATTCTAACAGTGCTCGTCAACGATAACACTTGTCCAGGTACACACTCGAAATTCATGAAGGCTATGAAGTAATGAACCTGATGAAGAGATCACTTCACCTACCCCATAGTATGCATTTGTTTCGAATAGCCCACTAAAAGCTTTATAACACTTTAACATACCTGTTATTCTTGATTTGATCCTTGATTTTTCCTATAAGTTTTTACTATAAAAGCTGGAAAAAATTAATATTTCGACCAAAATACTGGACTGTACTTTTTCCCAAGTAGATGCAAAAGCCCTCTGTCTAGAGCTTTGTTTGCATAGTTTTGGATCTGCACCATGGCCACAAGCTTTTTCTGTTGTGATGCACTGCATGTCTTTAGATTTGCCAAAATATAAAATATAATTGCACACATGAGCTAAAAATGATAGAACTTGCTGCTGGAATCAATTGTTTTATAGAATTGTTGATTATCCCTATGGCCGACTGTTTGCAATGAGGTCAAATTGTCTACTCTTTATACTTTCTTCGTCTGTAAATTACTGGAATGTCTGTCATTGTGATTTGTAGTCCACTACCTATACTTCCCTAATATTTTGGGGGCTTGTTTTGTAAACAGTTTCAATTAGCTTCGCCATGAAGGATAGTTTTCGGGCATTTAGCTGGAACTTCTTCCTGATTTTGATCTTGCCCCTGCTCTCCTTCCATCATATTCAGTGATGACATTTGTATCAAAGACTGTCACCCTCGATGCTTACTTCTATGTCCGTCACCTTCAATACATGCCGGTACGTCTGTAAGTGTTGCGCATGTCACAGAGATGTGAGGTGCCTGTTTTATCCTTTCGCACTTCTGTACCATAGAATTGTAGCTTCCCTTGTTCCAATGGAAAAATTCGATTCTTCTTTTTGGGGGTTCCATTCTTAGATGGCTAGAATTATTGTTTGCTAGTTTAGATGGCCTGGAGTTGTGCAATGTTGAAACTCTATTGCACCTTCAAGAATTCGATGTTGTTGTCGCCAATGTGTCCAGACTTGCGATTTTTTTTTCTTTATTCATTTTCTGCAATGGCAACGTATGCGATTTTCCTGTTCAATTTGAATCCCCGTTCCAATTGTCCTCTGTGATGACTCAAGCACGTATAACTACGTTCTAGTGAGTACTTGATTTCTTCCTGTGGCTCATACGAGAAGTGCTTGACTATTTCAATTTCTCCTCTCCATCATATGTCTACACCTTAAATTCATGTTACTGTCATGGAAGGATAGTACAACTTAAAGTGATGGAAACTTGATTGAATCATATCTCATTGTAGGAGTCGGTTTGAGGTTGTAGATCAATGGTTGAATCCTCAAATTTAGGGCAAGCTAGAATTTTGTGCTCCAAGAAAAATCATAGGTTATTTAGTGCAAAATATGACTTCACATCAGTAAGAGAAGGGGAAGAAAGTTTGCTGAACATGGAATACAAAGGGGAAAAATGATGATACACACACATTTCATCCTCATGGAGAGACATAATCTGTTGGGCCATAAGGCTCAAACAGCTCAGCAAAGAATCCCTTCTTTCTCTTAGGGTTCCATCCCATGTCTCTGCACAGTTGATCATTGTACCAAATGTGAAGTGCAGCAATGCACGATCTTCTGTAGTATGGACCTGAAGATCGCTTCATGTACTTGTCCCACTCTTCTATATCCTCCTCCATCTCCTTAATGGAAGGTACCTTGAACGTACCTGTGAGAAGCTCGGCTAGCCACCGGCATCGTATCTCCGATGTGTACAAGTTTGCAGCACTTTCTGAGAACCCGATCACTGCTAGTTGGGGAATTTGGGGATGAATGCATTCTCTGAGCGGATGTGATCACATAATTCAGTCCATGGCAGTAACCATAGAGAAATAACACAGGCTACTCATCTTTTGGCTGAACTTTCCAAAGCAAAAAGTGCACAGTTTCATGCTTAGAAGTTTTCCAGCTATAATTTTTGCAAAGCCATTCTCAGAAAAAGTGTTGAGATGAACGATGAGAAACCAAAGACATTCCCAGGAAAGAAAAAAAGGACGAATAAGTAGACAAAATTTTCTCTAAATATGAAGACAAAAAGCATTCCCAAAACCAAATGCACCTAAAGCTCCATGAGAACCCAGGACACAGGATCAGATTAGCTTATAGCAGGAGGGAATTCTAGGGCAATACCTGTATAGTGGAACTATTGAATTAGGCGATCCAGATAAGCAGTCCTGAAACAGTTGCGACTCAAACAAATCTAGGAGCTTCTTTTCGCCCCTAAACCCAGTCGCGAGGATGACCAAGTCTGAATTCAGAGGCTCGACCTCTCCATCGATTGAAATCCCGTTCTTGCAGAATCCGAATGCTGGGGCCTTCTTCAAGATTATGCTTCCCTCTTCCACCCTGTCGTAGAATTTTTCGGGTACGGTTGAGATCAAGCAGGAGCTGATTTCTTGAAGGAAACTGTGTTTTGGCACCATCCCGAACTTCTTCAACCGAAGCTTTTGCTTTATGTGGCTTTCAACAAACTTGGAAATCGCCCATCTCTGTCATTGAAGTGGATCGTATTACATGAACAGCATGTAACAGCTAATGAATTTAATCATATGACGCACTTAATCTGAATAATTTCGAATTCAAATTTATTGCTCCATGTGAATAATTCTGAATCCAAGTTTCTGTGACCAAAATTACTGGCTCGATATTACTAAATGGTGAAAGAAATTCCCCTTGCAGCTCTAATTAAGAAGGCACCTATATCACTTTAAGTGAACAAATCGACATTTGTTTGGAAAGAACAATCACTGTGATGAGAAGTTTCAAGAGATTTATCTCGTCGCGTACCAGGGCGATAAAGCGTGGCCAAGAGGCTCAACAACAAGCCCTCTCTGGGCTTATGCACGAGGAGCTCCGAGAAGCGGGTGAGATAGAGAAGTGCGAGAGGCACGCCCCACGGTAGATAATCTGGCACGTTCCAGTGTTCCGTTTTGTACAACACCGTACAAGGTTGCTCCACTCCTGCAGGGCAAAAATTTCAACAGAAAGGAAGTTGCCACAAATCCACGCTTGTCAAAATGCCGGAGCTGGGGGAGCGGCTTGCACACGGTGAAGAAAATCTAATGCTGCCACGACTAGGCTTCAGTTTAAGGAATGTCGGGATTCAGGGGTTTCGCACTTACCATTAACAGCTGAGCACTCCATGGCAATGTCCAATGCGGATTTCTGCAGCCCGACGACCACCACTCTCTTGCCACTGACGAACTCCTTCGCAGCTTGGTAGTCCATAGCTGCGTAGTCCATGGAGTGGATCACCTTGCTATGGAACGCCTCCGGGCCTCTGTTCGGTGGAAACTCCGGTATGTTCGGAATGCCACTGAATCGCCCGACACAAAGAATCACAAAGTCCACTTCACACGTCTGTCATTGTCATTAGATGGTAAGGTATAGAAACTAGGAAATTGCTACCGAGCAATCATGAACACAAAATGGAAATGAAAATTGTAACAGATTGCCGGTCTAAATAGGTATCGGCATGAGACAGTAACATGAAACTGCATCAAGAAGAGCAACCCCCAATTATGCAATAACAGGAAGCATACGTCTACCTCAGTTTCAAGGCTCAGACAATCCTGCACTCTGATCTTCCACTTCCCACCCGAGCTGAATGGCTTGCCGTCACCGCCCCACAGGCTCCATGATTGCATCGCCTCAACAGGTGGCCCCTCGTACCCGATGCTAAGGATCCTGGTGCCGAACTTGATGTGCTTAAGCAGGTCGAAGTGGCGGGCGTATGACTCGATGTACCCAAGCACTTGATGTGTATCGGGGAAATCCTCTGTGACCGAGTCTGGCCACGGGAAGTCCGAGAACTGGTAGGCTGGTTTTGGGGTCTGGAGCTTCGTGGTCTCCACGGTCTTTGTCCAGACCCCTCCGATGCCGGCTTCGGACTCGAAGACGATGGGGTGGAGGCCCTTTGAGAGGGTGTATTTGCAGGCTAGGAGGCCGCTGATCCCAGCACCAACTATGGCTATCTTTTTAGTCTCCATCTCACTTTGTTCAAATGCTTTTCCTGTTCTGGAGAGAACTAGGTATATATATATATATAATCAAAGGTCTAATGATGTTGGGTGGAAATGCACTAACAAAATTGATTTGAAACCAACCACCCATCTGGCGGTTTCTCTTGAAACAGTTCTTCAGGGAAATATGATTTTACGTGTTTCACTTGCCTTTACCAATGCTCGGTCCAGCATTAGCATAGCTTGGGGAACATTATGTGCCTAAATTCAACGCATATTGGCAGCCATCGTCTTTGAACCGACCTCTTGACTAGCATCACTTTTTTACCTTTAGAAAATCATCTTGAAACTGTAGAGTACATGGCAAGCTGTCTATTTCTTCATCAATATAGTGTTTACCCAGATTGACTTGAGGACAGAATTAGACTTTCGAATGTACTGCCTAATAATCCACAACAGTTTTATTTAAATATTTTAATAAAAACTGTGTGTTTGTTTCGGAGAAAAATTCATGTAAAAGATGATGCTCTGCGGGAAACCATTTTCTAGAAAAAAGTGTTTTTTCGAACTTTATACATGCATATTTTCTTAATTATAAATGATAACCCAGGTGAATTAATAGGACTGCGTTTCTTATTTTAATGTGCTGGTGCTCGCACGCTCGACATCCCCCAAGCTTCCCTCTATATATTTCTCTTCCTTAAAAGGAGGGAATACCTTTTCAAAGTTTAAATTTAACCAGGATGAAGCCTTTTAAGGATTGCTTAGGTCCAATTGGATGAGTAATTGCAAGTTATACGTCCCATGTCAATTTGGTAAGACCCATGTTTGCTTTGCTTTTATAATTTACTCAAATAATACTGTTTACGAAGTATTTCCTTTGCCGTGAGAAAAAAATTGACTCTGTAAAGTGAAACCTTGAGCTCAAACTCTTTAACTAGAGAGAGAATATTTTTGTAATGTGCAATTGAACTCAATAATCAAGTGATATAAGATCATACTTTAACACCTCATTTGAAGTGCAAATTAAACTAAAGTCGTATACAAGAAGGCACGTGGAATTGAACGAAGGGAAGTCACAAATGCCCAAAAACCTGAGATATAAAGGACTCGAAAGCCCGACTTTAATACTATGTTAAAAATTTCAACTAAAAGGTAAATATATCATACAAAGAGATAAAATGTAAATATAAGAGACAAAAGGAATCTCCCAGATACGCCAAGTGGTGACGTTACTTTGACCGATCTTATCTTCTCGGAGATAAATCGCTGTCTCTACGTATCTTTCGTCTTCTTATATTTCAAGGTAAACTTCTTCTCTTTCCAGGCGATCTTCTATGCACAAACAAGAACCAGAAAAGAATGAAAAGAGAAAAGAGGAAAGCGGCCCATGGACGTCACTACTAGTCGCATCGCCGCCGGTCGAAGCTTATAAATGGAAGAATTTATTATTGCAGAGCTTGATTCCATACCGACGTGGGACCATATGGAAAGAGCAAGATAATGTTTTCTTTTTCATATTTCCATTTGACTTTTGTGTTCCCAACAAAATCTGACCCTGATCCATTTCCGAAGATGATATCCAAATGCTGCAACAGTTTTGGGAACACTTTTGTGTTCCCAACAAAATCTGACCCCGATCATATCTATATGATCGTGCTGTCGAGATGCGCGAGAACCCTTCTGTGACTCTCGTGAAGCGAAGCCGTCGAGATGCGCGAGAAGACCAGTCCTCACCACCCGACTATGAAAACTATGAAAACTCTATTAATACGTGACTATCGAGGCGTACTTCGTAAAACATAAATTAAGACCAAGAAGGAAGAAAAAGGAAGTGAAGAACAAGAACGATGAAGATGTATTTTAGAGGCAAATTCTAATCTTCTTATTTTCATCCTTGTACATGTGTAAATTTACAATATAAAATATAAGAATAGCATAAAGAATAAACAAGATTACAATATGATTATAATTTCCTACTTTATCTCTGAGCATCTTTGATTGAATCAATTAAGATGAAGGTCAAGGATAAAATCGTATTTATCTTTAATACTCCCTCTTAAGTTAGTGCATAGATATCTTGGATGTCCAACTTGTCAAGTGAGCTGTAAAAAATCCTATTTGATGCAGCCTTCGTTAGTATATCCGCCAGTTGATCTTCCGATTTTACATACAGAAACCAAAGAACCTTGGTATCCAGGTTCTACTTAATGAACAAGATTATGAGATGTACCTCAATGTGATATACCTCATTGTGTTTTTTATGGTCATGTTGAACAAGATTATGAGATATACCGATGGTTGCGTAGAACAACCTCATCTCGAAGATAGGAGCATAACCGAGTTCCATCATTAATCTCTTAGGCCATAGAAGTTCGCAAAGACCTTTGTGCATCCCCCTAAATTCTGCTCTGCACTTGACAATGCTACCGCCTTTTACTTCTTGCTCCTCTAAGTAATTAAGTTTCCTCCTACAAAAGTGAAATATCCGAAGTCGACCTCCCAGCCCCGTTAGCATCCATAAACCCCTCAATTTCAAGGTGCCCGTTCTTCAGAAAACGAATTCCTCTTCTTGGAGGCCCCTTCAATTAGGGAAGTATTCTTATCATAGCATCCATATGAACTTCAATTATGGCATGCATCACAGTATAAGCAATATCAGGTCGAGTATGTGACAAATAAATTCATTTTCCTACCAACCTTTAATACCTTTCTTTGTTAGTCAGTACCTGATTTGGATATTCCCCAAATCTATGGTTTTGCACAATTGGAGTGTATGCGGATTTCCAATCTAGCATCTCCACTTCCACTAACAAGTCCAACACGTACTTCCTTTGCGAGATAAATATTCCACCTTTAAATTGTGCCACTTCTATTCCTAGGAAGTACCTTAATCCCCCAAAGTTTTTCATCTTAAACTCCGAGAATATTCTCTTTTGGAGTTTAGAGATTTCCTATGTATCATCCCTGCAATAATCATATCGTTAACATAGATAATTAGTATAGTTATCTTTCCCTAACAACATCTTAAGAACAATATGTGATTTGCACCACGCTGAATGTACCCCCTTTTCTTCATTGCCACATTGAACCGATTGAACCAAGCATGGGGTGACTGTTTCAACTCGTATAGGGATTGTTCTAGCTTGCAGACCACCCCACGCTGTGAAGGAAAACTATACCTTGATGGAATGTCCATATAAATTTCTTCTTCCAGATCGCCATGAAGGAATGCATTATTGACATCGAATTGGTGCAATGGCTAGTCTAGATTCACCACAAGAGAAGTAAAACCTGAACATTGTTGAGCTTTACGATAGGGGAAAATGTCTCTTGATAGTCTACCCTATATGTCTTCGTGTATCCCTTCGGTACTAGCTTTGCTTTGTATTTCTTGACGGAACCATCCCCTTTATATTCAACCATTAAAACCCATTTGCACCCCACCATCTTCTTCCCTTCAGGCAACTCTACCAATTTCCAAAGTCTTGTTCTTTTGCAACGCCTCCATTTCCTCCTCCTTCGCTTGAACCCACTTTGGGTCTTCCAAAGGCTTTTGCATCCTAATTGGGATGTGAATTGAAGAAACATTCAACAAAAATGCTTTTAGTGGTTTTGATAGTCTCCTTGTTAAAACATAGTTTGCAATAGGGTACTTAGATCTTTTCCCCTAAGCATCCATTGAGTACCGGTCAGGAGGCTTGCCCCTATTATACCTATCAAGTAACTTATATTCCATAGATATATCAGAATCATCAAGCAAATAAGACATAGTAGTAGGAGAAGTCACCTCAAGAATATCCTCAGAAGATGAATCAAATTCGAATATTGAAGAGAGAGAAGTTGTTCTTGTATATTTGGTTCTTATACATCCCTAATTGCCGATTGTGGAGCTTGCTCATTTTCACCATTTTTTGGTGGTTGCTTTCCATTTTTCAGCGGCATTCCCACCGGTTGCTACTCATTTTCGGGCTGCACCTCTTGCATTCCTCTTGTCCTCTAGACATGACACCACCCACTTGCCACCAATTCAGACTTTCTTTTTATGTTTCCCCTTGAATGGAAGAATTGTTGCCCAGATAAAAAAATTCTAACTCAAAAAACGTGACATCTATTGTCACATAGTTTCTTTTGGTAGCTAGATGATAGCAACGGTAACCCTTCTAATGTGTACCATACCCCAAGAAAATGCATTGAGCGGGACAATGATCAAGTTTGGTTCGGTGAATCTTTGAAATATAGACATAAGCGACACACCCAAACACCTAAGGTGAAACAAACAAGACAAGTTGGCAAGGTAGCATGTGTAGACAAAGACTTGTAGAGGTGTCTTGAAATCCAGTACCTTGGATGACATTCGATTTAGGAGGTGAACAGATGTTGCAACTGCATTGTCCCAAAAGCATTTAGGAACGTGACCTTTGGTGAGAAGGGCACAAGTGATCTCTAAGATGTGTTTCTCCTCCGCTACTCCATTCTATTGTGGTGTCCGAAAACATGATGTCTCATGCAGTATAGGTCATGTTCCTAAAAATATTCCTTAAGTTGTGCATTAATGTGCTCTTCACCATTATCACTTCTCAAAATTTGTAACTTCCCACTAGATTGTGTTTGCACCATTTAATGAAACAAATCGAAAAATATTAACCAGCTCATCCTTGTGTTCCAAAAAATAGAGCCAAGTCATTATGATGTGATCATCCATAAATATAACAAACCAACAACTTCCTGAAACTGCAGAATCGGGAGAAGGCCCCAAATATCAAATGGACTAAGGAAAACACAACACTACTCTTATTCAAATTGATTAGAAATGGCATGTGATGACTTTTAGCCAATATACAAGTCTGACATTGAAAAATTGAATATGATAAATTAGAAAACTACTTCAGGAAGTAAATGGCTCATATAGTCAAATGAAGGATGCCCCAATCGGCAACGCCATAGCCAAATCTGCTTCCCCTTTAATCTAATAAGCGTCGCACCTAGTGCACCCTCCCAAAACTAAAGTCATTCAAGTAATAGAGCCCCCCACTTAGTATCACGTCCCTTTGTGAAAATATCTTCCCACACTTAGCATCACGTCCCTTTGTGAAAATATCCTAAAAAAGACAAAATTGTGGGTACATCAAAGTAGCACAATTAAGATCTTTAGCCGCCTGCCCCACTGATATTAATTTTTGTGGACAACGATGGCATAAGTAAAGTGTTCAATAAAGATATAGAAGGGAAATATCAACGGTTATAGTGTCTTTCATTGGATATATAATCCCATTAGCATTTGAAATATTCTGCCACATTGATTTAGTAAGACTGACAAAATCATCTATTGTGAAGGTCATTTGATCTGTAGCACTTGAATCAATAATCCATTGACTACATTTATTCTGAGAGTTACTAATGAAATCATGAGCATAATTACCTTCACATCCAGTGGTTGACTTCCTGTTCGGTTTTACCTGTGCTATTAGTGATAGCTAAGCTTCCCTTTTCCACCATTCGCTGCACTCTTTGCTTGTTTGCGTGCCTTCACCTCCTTCCACCAATCAGGATACCCAATCAATTTGAAACATGTTTCTTGGGTATGCTTCACACTCCCACAATTGGAGCAGCCACCAACTCTTGTTGAGGAAGATTTGCTTCACAGTGCTCCACTTGGTTGACCTCCTCCTGTCAAACCACCTCACTTTGTCATTTGTAAAGCCGACATTTGTCAAGTTCGGTAAAAGGTCTGTGGTCCTATCTTACCTCCTCAAGATACCATAGCTGCAGACGAGTGTGTGGTATCTTTGTGTGCCAGCATCACACTCTGTCGTATGTCCTCCCATCGAACATGAGTATAGGCCTGCTCAACTATGGGAAAAGGCTGCATTTGAAGCTCATTCGCTTGAACTTTATCCAAGTAGTCATCCAACATATCAAGGGAGATGTAGACCCGATCTTCCTAAATAGCTGAATTATATCGCTCGATATCGATAGGGCAAACCATCGGATTTGGGTGGTGGAAGCCAATCTCTCGCCATGAACCTTGCAAACCATTGTAATAAGTCTTAGTAGGTCCTCCAGATGTCTCATCCTAGTCACATGTTGTTTAAGATCATAAACCTAGGATGCATCAATTCCATCAAAAAGGAGGTAGCAATTGAATCCCAACCTTTGTGGTTGGGAATTGGATAAAATTCCCAATCAAGGCGGGTTCCATCAAGTTTATCAACCATCCCTTCACTATGGAGTCCCCATTTTCCATTTGCGAAATTCGGGATCAATAGGTTCAGGCTAAGGAAGGTCTCCATTGATATTCTGCCATTTATCTTTCCTTGAGATGTACATCTTGACGACTTGGGGCCATAAACAATAATTGGTCCCATCCAACTTTATTGAAATTTGTGGAGTAGATGACTCATTTAGTGGTGTTTGATTCTGGCTCAAAATCTCCTTTATTCAATTCATCAAATCCTCCAAAAAGCAATGGTAGGATTGGAGGTCTCTCCTTGCCCCTAATGAGGCACCATATCACCTTGGCCTGACATAGCTTCAGGTCACTCTCTAGACGGTTCTCCAACGGAATCAAGCTACTACCGTCTGCATTGGTGGATGGGGAACTTGCAAATGGGTTGGTCGTAATTTGAACGATAGCGCATGGAGTAGTGACGATCTGGGTCGTGACGCTTTGGGCAAAGATGTTGCTACTTGGGACAAGTTGGAGTAGTGTTGGTCTACGTGGCGTCGGTGTGAGGATCAGAGCGATGTCAAACTAACTTCCCTTAGATCGACGTTGGTCAAATTGTGGCACAAGAAAGCTTACGATAGTGGCGTGACTCGAAAGTAAGCATGGTGAGTCTGGTTAGTAATGGAGGGGCAATTGCAACGGCACGGTAATCAGAACAGTGCGGCGGCGATAACAGCATTATGTTTTGAGATTCAATTGCCAGATGTCATATAGATAGTTTGTGATGCTTCCTGCCTGTGCTTTTCCATTGTTTCAACACTAGTGAGTTTGATTTTTCTGGTAATCTCGTACTCCAATCTTTAACAGCAATACTGATGAATTCTCTGATTCTGTATGCAGCTTGTTCATCTGCAATAAGGAATGACTCGCTGGACTCCTATTTACACGTTGCTAATGGAACTTATGTCTTCACTGCTAACAATTGTGTGATGTGCACCTGCGACGCAGAAAATAACTGGACGTCAGTATTACCATTCTAGAATTTCTTTAGATCACGTCCTTCATGTGGACAATCTTCCATTAATTCTTCTCTTTCCAAACAATCTCTCAGAATTTATGATTCATTTCCCTATACATGAACAGATTACATTGCCAGCCATCCCAGCTTAAGCCATCTAATCAGTCGGCTTGCCCCTCAATGCAATGCGAGGGTTCAAATTTACTCCTGGGCAACTCAACTTCGACATCTTGTAACCGCACAACCTGTGCCTATGCTGGTTATATGAACCAGACTATTCTAACAGTGCTTGTCAACGATAACACTTGTCCAGGTACACACTCAAAATTCATGATGGCTATGAAGTAATGAACCTGATGAAGAGATCACTTCACCTACCCCATAGTATGCATTTGTTTCGAATAGCCCACTAAAAGCTTTATAACACTTTAACATACCTGTTATTCTTGATTTGATTCTTGATTTTTCCTATAAGTTTTTACTATAAAAGCTGGAAAAAATTAATATTTCGACCAAAATACTGGACTGTACTTTTTCCCAAGTTGATGCAAAAGCCCTCTGTCTAGAGCTTTGTTTGCATTGTTTTGGAAATGCACCATGGCCACAAGTTTTTTCCGTTGCGATGCACTGCATGTCTTTAGATTTGCCAAAATATAAAATATAATTGCACACGAGCTAAAAATGATAGAACTTGCTGCCGGAATCAATTGTTTTATAGAATTGTTGATTATCCCTATGGCCGACTGTTAGCAATGAGGTCGAATTGTCTACTCTTAATACTTTCTTCACCTGTAAATTACTGGAACGTCTGTCATTGTGATTTGTAGTCCACTACCTATACTTCCCTAATATTTTGGGGGCTTGTTTTGTAAACAGTTTCAAATAGCTTTGCCATGAAGGACAGTTTTCGGGCATTTAGCTGGAACTTCTTCCTGATTTTGATCTTGCCACTGCTCTCTTTCCATCATATTCAGTGATGACATTTGTATCAAATACTGTCACCCTCGATGCTTACTTCTATGTCTGTCACCTTCAATACACGCCGGTACGTCTGTAAGTGTTGCGCGTGTCACAGAGATGTGAGGTGCCTGTTTTATCCTTTGGCACTTCTGTACCATAGAATTGTAGCTTCCCTTGTTCCAATGGAAAAATTCGATTCTTCTTTTTGGGGGTTCCATTCTTAGATGGCTAAAATGTTTGCTAGTTTAGATGGCCTGGAGTTGTGCAATGTTGAAACTCTATTGCACAAACTCTATTGCACCTTCAAGAATTCGATGTTGTCGTCGCCAATGTGTCCAGACTTCCGATTTTTTTTTTCTTTATTCATTTTCTGCAATGGCAACGTATGCGATTTTCCTGTTCAATTTGAATCCCCATTCCAATTGTCCTCTGCGATGACTCAAGCACGTATAACTAGGTTCTAGTGAGTACTTGATTTCTTCCTGTGGCTCATACAAGAAGTGCTTGACTATTTCAATTTCTCCTCTCCATCATATGTCTACACCTTTAATTCATGTTACTGTCATGGAAGGATCGTACAACTTAAAGTGATGGAAACTTGATTGAATCGTATCTCATTGTAGGAGTCGGTTTGAGGTTGTAGATCAATGGTTGAATCCTCAAATTTAGGGCAAGCTAGAATTTTGTGCTCCAAGAAAAATCATAGATTATTTAGTGCAAAATATGACTTCACATCAGTAAGAGAAGGGGAAGAAAGTTTGCTGAACATGGAACACAAAGGGAAAAATGATGATACACGCACATTTCATCTTCATGGAGAGACATAATCTGTTGGGCCATAAGGCTCAAACAGCTCAGCAAAGAATCCCTTCTTTCTCTTAGGGTTCCATCCCATGTCTCTGCACAGTTGATCATTGTACCAAATGTGAAGTGCAGCAATGCATGATCTTCTGTAGTATGGACCTGAAGATCGCTTCATGTACTTGTCCCACTCTTCTATATCCTCCTCCATCTCCTTAATGGAAGGTACCTTGAACGTACCTGCGAGAAGCTCGGCTAGCCACCGGCACCGTATCTCCGATGTGTACAAGTTTGCAGCACTTTCTGAGAACCCGATCACTGCTAGTTGGGGAATTCGGGGATGGATGCATGCTCTGAGAGGATGAGATCACATAATTTAGTCCATGACAGTAACCATAGAGAAATAACACAGGCTATCTTTTGGCTGAACTTTCCAAAGCAAAAAGTGCACAGTTTCATGCTTAAAAGTTTTCCAGCTATAATTTTTGCAAAGACATTCTCAGAAAAAGTGTTGAGATGAACGATGAGAAACCAAAGACATTCCCAGGAAAGAAAAAAGGACGAATAAGTAGACAAAATTTTCTCTAAATATGAAGACAAAAAGCATTCCCAAAACCAAATGCACCTAAATCTCCATGAGAACCCAGGACACAGGATCAGATTAGCTTATAGCAGGAGGGAATTCTAGGGCAATACCTGTATAGTGGAACTATTGAATTAGGAGATCCAGATAAGCAGTCCTGAAACGGTTGCGACTCAAACAAATCTAGGAGCTTCTTTTCGCCCCTAAACCCAGTCGCGAGGATGACCAAGTCTGAATTCAGAGGCTCGACCTCTCCATCGATTGAAATCCCGTTATTGCAGAATCCGAATGCTGGGGCCCTCTTCAAGATTATGCTTCCCTCTTCCACCCTGTCGTAGAACTTTTCAGGTATGGTCGAGATCAAGCAGGAGCTGATTTCTTGAAGGAAACTGTGTTTTGGCACCATCCCGAACTTCTTCAACCGAAGCTTTCGCTTTATGTGGCTTTCAACAAACTTGGAAATCGCCCATCTCTGTCATTGAAGTGGATCGTATTACATGAACAGCATGTAACAGCTAATGAATTTACTCATATGAGGCACTTAATCTGAATAATTTCGAATTCAAATTTATTATTCCATGTGGATAATTCTGAATCCAAGTTTCTGTGACCAAAATTACTGGCTCGATATTACTAAATGGTGAAAGAAATTCCCCTTGCAGCTCTAATTAAGAAGGCCCCTATATCACTGTAAGCGAACAAATCGACATTCGTTTGGAAAGAACAATCACTGTGATGAGAAGTTTC